>JARPRH010000909.1:95243-136645 GCA_031763665.1 Calameuta haemorrhoidalis
ACAGCAGTCGTATGTGTCGCCAGTGTGTTGGCAGCCTGCGGCGCGTTATCGGCTACTCAAATAATGTACCTGGATCTTTGAGTGAAATTGCATAGCGAAAAGATTTTTTTGGAAAATTACATTGTGGCGAATATTATTTTCAAAAAAAGTGGAGAGTATGTAAGCTTTGAGGTACTGATTAATTTTTTTTTCTGTACTTGAATTTTAAAGTGGCATGATTCTTGTTACAGGTCATTCATTTTTCGATTTACGTGAAACAATGATTTTGAGTACTGGCCAAAAATATTTCTCCAAAAGAAATGCATATAGACTTTGAAACTTTTATCGACGTTGATACGTGTGCACAAATAATCGTTATAATTAAAATTGACGGTACGATATGAGTAATCGATTTTATGTTATTTATGTTAATGTCTATTTAATCTTTAACGTATAAATCGAGTTTAGATCACGGTGTAAATATATTAGTAATACGAATAAAATCGTTGTTACTATGAACGATTCTTGTTCTTGATTTTTATCAACGATATGCGTTCAGAGCTATGATGCTTTCGTCTTTGATCTTTTCTGCAATTTCTTTCATATACTTTTTTAGATTTTCACTCACGTCCAAACCCTGTTGTGCAAATTTTGTATAATTTTTTTTTTTGTAATTTTTACATGTGTTTAACGTACCTGAACAATTTTGTATTTTCGATTTTGACAGTATACGGGAAATGAAAAAAATATTCCCATAGGTATACCATAAGAGTTGTCTGAATAAATTCCCATGCATGTCCATTCGCCTTTGGGTGTATCGTTCCATAGTAATTTACAATGATCCGCCAATGCGTAGGCGGATGATCTACTGTACCAAGATCTACCAGAGGCACTCCGAACCCCCTAATTAATGACTTTTTAATGATCGATTTTATTAAGTACGTATAACTTACTTTAATTAAATTTTTCCTTAACCAAATATCATTTGTAATTTCTTCATCCACATATTTTCCATTTCGAAATTTTGCAAATTTATAATCCAGTAGAGAATCTTCCCCATTAACTCCCCAGCTTATCAGATTGATCAGTTCGCTAGGATGGCGATTAGCTTTGGCAGCAATCTAAGAAATATTAAATTATAAAAGAAAAAATGTGTAATTGATTTACGATTTAAATAAATTAATAAATTAATTAATTAATTAATTACAAGTGCCGCGGTTATTTTTACTGTAAGAAGTGACAAAGCTGTTATATTTTCCGGTGGTATCGACTTAGCAAAATGTAAAATGATTTTGGCTGCTGTGAATCCTAAAGAGATGATCTTCACATTCTTTTTTGCAAATCGTTCTATAGCTTCACCCTAAAAAATATTATAAAATTACTTAATAATTTATATCACCTGTTTTGACATTTAATTAATATCACTCACATGAATCTTAGCAACGTTAACATATTCTTCGAAAAATGATTCACGACGTTCAGTGTGTGTAAATTCGTAGCCTCTTGCACGGCCAATTGAGAACACGACGTCAGCGTCTTTGAAAGCGACCGACGAATCACCCGAATAACTTATACCTGTCAATAGTATGTAATTTTAATAACAGTTAAATTTTTAGTTAAAATTTACTTTAGGACCAACCTGCTAAAAGATTTGGAGCGCAAGCTGTTATTTCGATTACTGTACTTTCGAGAAATACTACAAAATTTAGACTATCGTAAAGACTAAAGTATATTGATTGATTTGGGCCAAAAGTCTCATCGATTAAAATTCTATATATCAGTGCACGAGCCAAGGTTGTACTTCCTTCCGTAATCACTACTAGCAATGGAGGATTTTCATCTTGGAATGGATTAATAACTATACGTTTCTTTTCTTCAAGCAAATCCCTCAAACTCATAGTTATAATTGTATATTAATTACCGATACCATCACCATGGAAGCTTTTCAATTGAACAACACAAATCAGCAAAGTCCCCAAAAACTACATGATTGGTGTTTTTCAAAAATTGTATCAATCTGTCATTTGTCTGAAAAAATGATCAGTATAGAAACTTTGATATTGAATTAATTAATTTATTTGTTAACGTAGATAACGTATATTAATATAATACTTGAATTAAAGGACGGAAATTGGAATTACATAAAATCTAAACTATATTACAATTATTATAAGTCAACTTAAATAAGAAACATTGTCTTAGACACTAAAACCACGTTTATATATAAAATTGAAGAAATTCATGTACGTAGATTATTAATAGACTTTTCTAAAATTTCCTTTCTGATACGCGGATAATCGACATTTTGTCTTAAGACTTCGTTACAGGCTTCAATGGCGTCGGCATAGGCTTTGCTTTTCAAGTAACAGTAAGCAAGTTTATACCCAACCGAAAGCTTAGACTTTCCGCCATATTTCCAAGCCTGTGCGTATCTCGCTGAAGCTTCTCTGTAATTTTGTTCTCTTTCAGCAATGTGTCCAGCCAGTTCATGAGCTCTGACGCACGTAGCATTGTGCTGAAGTACGCGTCTCAGTAGTTCATTAGCCAAATCATATTTACTTGACTGAACATAAATATCAGCCAGCAATAACCAGCAACGTTCCAAATATTCCGCATCCTCAAATGTCCAGACGTTTTTGCTGACACGTTTTAAATGATTTCGGGCACGTGGTGTTTGTTTTAATAAAATATGAGCCGTAGCCAATCCCAATGCTGGACCAACATGATCTTTCAATGCATCTTGACTGGCGAGGACTGTACAGTCCTGTAAAGCTCTTTCTATATTAGCTTTTTGTTTGGTAGCCAGTAGAAAAAAATTGCCTAATAATCTATGAGTCAATATTTCATGTGGACTGCCCTTAGGATTGAGTTCCTGCGACAGAAGAATGTATTAAAATACTTTTTCTTTGTCTTTGTATTATGTAGACATTAATTTATTGATTTTTTAGATACTGATATTACTTGCAAAAGACGCTGTGCAGTTTTTAAAGCCATTGTTCTTGAGTCCTGGTATTCGGAGTCATCATCGTTGAAAGGATCATTTGATAAAGTAGAATCGTCATCAGGATCAAGACATATCTCGATCATATTGTATATTGATTGTTGTCCCCATTCTGGATCGCGACGTGCAGAATTGAAGTGGCGAAGTGCCGAATTTAATTTTCCTGTTCGCCATTCCAAGAGACCAGCGCAATATGAATAACCAGCTTCACGTTTCGAACGATCCATGGCTGCTTCTCCACGTGACAGCCACTCGTTCAATTCGTCCATATTACCTGAGACAGCATTTCGTAAAGTGGATAAATATTTTAATTCTTTTTCACTAGATCAATTACCAACCTATTCTGCGAGACACTTCGATCAGTCGAGCTAACGCTGTCCAATACGTTGGACGTCGTAGGAGTAATTGTCGAAAATGAAAAGCTGCTGTTTCGAAGTCGACTTTTCGAAAAGCCAAATCAGCCATCATTACTGACGCTGATTCATTATTTGGATCTGCATTTAAAAGTGCAGTGCAGCTTTGGGCACATCGATCCAAATCATTCATCTATTATAACAAAAATTAGTTCAATACTGAATTTCGTTATGAATTTTTATATTATTGCTTATCAACAGAATATATCAACGAACCTGCATGTATAGTTTTGCCAAGGATAACAATGCATTGACGTCTGCTGGTTTGTGATTTAGTGCTTCTTTGTAATGTACTATAGCTTGATCAAAGTCCCTCATGCCAGATGCATGAGAAGCCATTGTTAAGCATATTTGAGCTAAGATTTGTTTTTGTTCTATAATTCCTGGAGCCATCGCCATTCTTTGTATAGTTCTGACTTGATTGTCTTTCGCCTCTTTCAAAGTTGATAACGCTGCTTGAATATTTCCAGCCTTCTCACGAACCTTGGCAAGCAACAACAATTGCTTGCTACGCATTTCCAAACTCTGCAAATCGTTGGCACTGCGACCATCTACAAAGTATACAATAATGTAAATGTTATCAGGATATAAAAATAAACTCTAAACATTTACCTTGTAATTCTTGTACCAACGTCGCTTCGGCTTTGTCGTATTGTTTCATTTTCATGAACAACTCCGCCATGTCTAATTTCAATTCGTTAGAACCCTCTTGCTTTGTAGCTTCTTTGTAATAATTAATGGCTTTTCCATACTGATGCGTCTTTACCAATGCTTTTCCCATTTTACTCGCTGAAATTTTATCTCCTGGATTTTTTCGCAGCGACTGCTCATACGCCTCTATCGCTCTATCGGGTTCCTGTATAGCAATGTATGCATCTCCAAGCATACTGTACGTTTTTGAACCTGGACAATGTTCAACCAACTCCCTGTAAAAGGAAGGATCATTAAGTACAAAATCATATGTAATTTCATAAAAATACCAACCTGAAGCACTTTGCGAAGGCTTGACGATCTTTTCTGTAGTTCAAATGAATTTCAGCGAGTCTCGTATGAGCTTGCAGGTAATAAGGTTCACCAGGTGAAACCTTGTTCAAATAATGAATTGCCTTGTCCATGTCACCCATTTCTAAACACAATTCAGCATTTCCAATAACGACTCGACCCTCTTCAACAGTACCGTTCATGTGGATCTTAGCATCCTCCATCAAGATCAAAGCTTCGTTGAATTCTCTGATCTTACTGTACGCAGAAATCAATTCCAAATATAACGTGGTCTTGTCAGACAATGATATAGGAATTATTGATCCACCAGTTTCTCCTGTCTGCAAACCAGCGAACGACATAGCTGTTCGGAAACTGCGAATGCAGCCATTCAAGTCGCCATTTTCCTTCTCGACCATGCCGATAATCAGATGATAAATAGGATCCTCTCTGACTTTGAAGTTGTAACTAAGACCCACTTCCAGACTTTGTGAAGCTTGTTGATAATGACCCTGTCTCGCTAAAATTTGAGCTATCAATAGATGTGCTGGCGCACTTGATGGATCCACTGTGTCTAGAAGTTTACGTAAAGTTTCCAAAGCATCGTCCAAATTCCCATTTTGCATTCTTGCCTTTCCCAACATCAACATGGCAGCGCCCAGACCGGGACACGCGTCCGTTACTTTTTCCAAAATATTTAGACTACGTTTTGTGCTCACTTCGTTAATTGACAGTGAAGCTTTGTCATTGGCGTCCAGTATTACAGTAGTTGGTGAATGGATTAGATGCTCCTTGGCTATTTCCAAACAAAAATCTGGATTCAAAGCCTTCAGGTACTCGTAACCGTAAGGAATGTTTTTACAATCCTCCAAAAGTATTGTGGCAGCCATATCCAAATAGCTTAAAGCCTTGTTCGGTTCGTTGCTGCAAAGTTTTGCGGACATGAATAAAATATCAGCATTAGCAGTTTCCGATTGTATTTCCAGAAGAAAATCAACTTGTTGTCGTGCCAATTCCATGGCGCCTGCTGAAGTGTCAAGAATTTGACAGTGAGCCAATCCTGTCAATGCTGCAAATGACGACTCGTCGATTCTCACTGTATTTCTGAACCAATGTTCAGCCTCTTTAATTTTACCTGTGAACACATAAAGATTCCCAAGTAGAACCATCAAGTCGCCATTCTGTGGATTCATCTGTACGGCTTTGTCAACGACTTTTATCAGTTCATTCAGTATTCCCGAATCTCTGCCAATTATTCTCGAGAACAATTCAACACTGTCGATCAGAAGATTGACGTTTCTGGGTTCAGCACGTGCCAAATTTCGAAAATATTGCTGAGCGAATCTCAAACCTTCGACATAATCTCCATCCTTGCACATAGCTACGAGTGCTTTCATCTTTACTGCGTCAAGATTATTTCCGTCAATTTGTAATATTCTATTGGCAGATTCGATCACCTGTTCCCAATCTTTGACAGCCAATTGATTATTCATCTTTTCAATCAACGGCAAACACAATCTTGGATACCTGACAATCAATGAATTTAATATCGAAATAACACCTGAATGATCGCCTTTATTTTCTTTGAACTTTGCTGAACCCAGCAAAGCACTCAAGTGTTTTTTATTATCCTTTAAAATCAATTCAAAATAATCGATCGATTTGCCAGCACGATTGTCCCTTGGCAAATATAATTCCGACCAACCCTTAGCCAAAAGAACATCGACATTGGCTGGATTAATTTTATAAGCCCTGTCAGCATATTCCTTAGCTTTTTCAGCTTTGCCAAGTAAAAAAAGCACAATCGCCGCAAATGCCAGTGCAGGTGCACCTGCCTTTCTTCTGTCTTCTCGTATTTTTGTATCAATCTGCGTCACGACTGTTCTATCGACATTGCCAGATGCTCTATGCGCAAAGCTTTGTATAAGTAATGCAGCCAGACTTGATTCGCCATAATTAGTCAAACTTCCAGCTTCCTTAATGGCTTCTCCACTCTGATCGTTAAGTGCATGTGCAAGTGCAATTAACACTCGTAAATAATCACTCGCTGGATGTGCGTCGCACGCTTGTTTAGCATGAAACAACATTTCATTGTAATAACGATGTCTGCAGTGCCACTCTATGAGTGCTCTGTATTCTGACTCCTCCATGATTTTTTTCCCTCTTTAATAATTCCTTTCTTATTTCTTATGGCTTTCCGGAAACACATCAAACTCCTCCGGATCGGGTAACTCGTATATTATATCCGGATCCAGAGCTTCTGAGTCTGGTCCTTCCAAAATGTGAATTGGACCCACAACACGTTCTTCGAACTCAAGCGTCTTTGTCGCGAGATAATATTTTTGCAGATATTCGCATGTCAGGTACATATAATAATTATTAATGATTGCGTATGTGAATGCAGTCTGAAAATATATCGTGACGTGAATGTTGAATGTTTTAAACAAAGATCTTCTCTACCTCTGCCAACAATCTTGCTAAACCTTGGCCTTTATGCCCTTCTGGTATAATAATCGAGCGCATGTCCAAAATCCGACCATCCGGTTTATAAGTCAATACTGCTCTGTCTGAAAAAAAAAATAATATGTGTTAATAATTACAAACATATATAAACACATATACGGTCGAATATTAAAAAAAAAAAACAGTGCTCTACCGTTATTCGTTAATTTTATGTAAAATAAACCACGATTCATATTGTGGTGAACAGTGTACATAAATCGAATTTGAATAAGTTTTGCTTGAGCGTGTTTAAAAAATAATAATTTTGATATATACATTAAACCCATATTTATAATAGGGACAGATTTAACGTGCAGTTTAAAGTCGTCGTGTCGCGAAGTGCAGTTAGAAATGAAAAATTACATTTCACTGTTAAATTACAAGAGAAACTCACTATTCAAAAAAGTGGTTTACTAGTCACGAAGAAAATTCAGGTTAGAAGAAGAGCATTGAATTGTTGCCATGGCAACCAAATCATTACGCATAAAGCAGTTTCCTACATGTCCATGAGCAAGTTGTATTATCTAGCGAAAACAGACTGGACGCTTACACCCTCTGGCGACATCTTTACGAAGTACATAAAATAATGGAGGGGATAAGGCGTCAGCTTGGGCAAAGCTACAAGCGACGCCATCAGCGTCGCGATGCCTTAGCTATATCATGTGAACGAACAAAATTTAAAAATTCGCGCGTGAAAATAGCAGTGCCATCGGGCTAGTGATAAAATATAAAATATCCCTAGACCGTCGGAAAACGTGTATAAACTTTAAAATGAAATTCCCTACGTCCTAGGGAAAATTGACGTTAAGATAACCTCATTGTGTAGAAAGTGTCAAGATTGAGTAATATCGCATTTTGCTTGAGCAACTTCTAATCGCAACTGATAAGAAGGGCTTGATGTCAATCCTGACGTTACGAAAGAATGTAAGTCCCATTCAACGTACCAACGCCATATTACGGTTCCGAATTTACAGACGTAAACAAGTCACACAAACAATACAATACACTTTGATAGATCACTGTAAAAACTTAATGACGTATTACACGTCATTACAATAGAAAAACTGAACAATACGTTGAAACAATGTGTACGTTCCCGCCGGTGGTACGATGGGAATAGTAAAAATGACAAACTTCAAGCCAATACCGTATACTTCCGCAGAGAAACGCTATATCCTCCCTGCACTGAAGGCTGCACCAGCACAAAATACAAGGACAGTTTCTCCAGTGATTGGCGATTAAACATCCAAGACATGTGAACCAAATAGAAGAGTGAGAGACAATGCAGGAAGATACATTTCCGGCCGCGGAAAAAATCCTTTCTGATATCGACAATGTCCTGAGGAAGGATCTGAATCTGTAAGTGTACATTGGATGGTGTACATTATCCGCAGTAAGGGCGGGGTTTTTGAATACGTTAAAGATTCAATGAAAGCCAAATAGTAATTTTACGAAAAAAACACAGTACTGATTAATGATTAAAATAATAAAATTTATCAATTAAAAAATATCTCTTTCAGTTTCAGCTTTGAGATAATTCCTGCATTGGATAACGAGAATAAATCTCCAGTGTTCCACGCTGAAAATTCGTTAGGCTTGGCGTCCTGGAGCGTGAAACCACTTTATTGTTATGCCTACAACCGACTGCTGGAACTGCGAAGAAACAAACACAGACGCGAAGATCCAAGCGTGATATCAAGATGGCTAATGGGTGCGCTTCTCTTAAATCCAGATGTCTCGACCTTCTGGAACATGAAGAGAGAGCTAGTAAAAAGTGGCCGACTGGATCCAACTGGCGAGCTGCGTTTTGTCGCCATAGTTCTCTTTTACAAGGCAAAATGCTTCGAGGCTTTTGCCTATCGACGATGGCTCCTTCAGTATATGCTGGTTGAACAGAAGCAGCCACCGACCGACGTCGAGACGCTGCTACGTAACGAAATCCACGTGGCCTCCATGTCAGCTGATCGTTACGCGAATAACTGTCATGCTTGGAGCCATCGTGAACACGTGGTAGGAAATTTTGAGGCTCTAGTACCTGCAGCTTACATGTCTTTATTGAAAGAGGAATTGACGACCTCTGAAATGTGGTGCACAAGACACATTTCGGATTACAGTGGCCTGGCGTACCGGCAGTTTCTACTGAAAAGTCTTTTGTTGTCAGAAAATTCTGTCACGGCGTCGGATAGCATCATGGGACGTCGGGCAATCATATATGAATTTGTTAAACCAAATATAAGAGAATCTACTGATGTTTCTATCTTGCGCGACGGATCGTCTAACGAGGCTCTTGATCTTTTACATGGAATCGATACTGGAAATAGATCGGATATCGATTACGATCGATCTCTGATCAATCTTTCTTATTTAACGTATGAGTGTATGCTCAATGATGACCTGATAAGGTCGTATCCCGATCACGAGGCTCTTTGGTATCACCGCAGATTCCTAGCTCATACGATCGTCGTCTTGACGGCTTCTTACGAAAAGTATTCTTCGTACAAGAGCGAATTCTTTGATCCTAGATTGAAAATCAAGCAGGACAAGATCGTCAATGAAACGGGAGATCGAAGCAGCGTCAGTCGACTCGAGATTGCCTTCCGGGATAGAAGCAAAGAGATTATCGAGATTGCCAAA
Organism: Calameuta haemorrhoidalis; assembly: GCA_031763665.1. NCBI lineage: Eukaryota > Metazoa > Arthropoda > Insecta > Hymenoptera > Cephidae > Calameuta > Calameuta haemorrhoidalis. Next base: position 104,754 of record JARPRH010000909.1, read on the forward strand.
AGTCGCGGCCATCATCAGAGTACCATGGCTGAGAAATTTCAAAAATTTCTCACAACGATCAACGTACAATTATAACTGAAGTTTAAGTATCTACCGGCCGTTGAAATTGTATTTTTAAATAAAAGAAATAGTCCAAGTGCAACAATGCCTCAGTAACAACAATAATCATTCATTTAATTTCTATTAGAAGGATGACTCGAATCATTTCACACTGTTAGAAAACACGTGGATTTCGAGATGTATCTCAGATGTATTTTTAATTTTTTTTTATATACTACTGACTCATCACACAAAAACGTTCAAGGTGTACAGTGCTTTTACTTGATAATTTGATTTGCTGATGTATCAACATTTTGAGAATCCATCTTTCATGATGGCGATTTTCCCAAAAATTGATACCGTCAGCCGCCGATATGAAAATAATACTATATTTTTAGCTATCCTGTCAGTAATGCATATACAGTTGCTCGACGAGCGGAACACCTCGTCGCCATTGGTCAGCACGCGATCATTACTGTGAACTCGTCCTTTAGCACGAAGAGCGACACGGAAATAAACTTTCCACTTTTCGTAACTCCTTCAGTCGCGGTGCCAACACTCGTTTGGATACGCGTTTATCATAGTCGTTCCGCAAAGTATAGAATTTCCTACCGCGTTGACGTTTTTCAAAGAAAAAAAAAACTAGCGGCATCTAAAAACTTAGTAGAATTTAAAAACGTCACATTAAACACGACCGGTACAAAAAAAAAAGTGAATAATCCCAGGAGCAAATTACTCTGAATTCTCAAGGCATATCGAAGAATTATAAATCTATTTTTTTAACAATTTAAAATTTCCACGTTTTCCATGGAAAATTCGACCATTTCAAACACTATTATGAATTGTAAGTTTAATCTTAATTTACCGTGTAAGCAATGTGTAAATCAGTGCAACAGGTGCATTCCTATCAATGACCAATGCATTCCAACTTTCCTCGTCATTCCCATCCAACACATGTTAACCTGTGTAAAACCAAGATGCGCGCGACGTTTTATTTCCCGATAGAACAGCTTCATATAGGACGATATAGTTAGCTATAAAGAAAGCCGACTAGAAATCTAATGAGATGCCTGCACTGAAAATCCTCAGTAGATCAATACGAGTACTGGTGGTTGACAGGTGCAAGTGTCAAAAATAACTTACATCGTGCGTAAGAGATCGAGACGATTCTGGCGTCTCGAAAAACAACCGACCGATCTAAGTAAGTACCAGATCCAAATTGACAAAATTGCGCAATGACGTGATTTGAAAAAAAAAATTCAAAAATAACCGTTAAAAAAGATCCACCTCGCGTTTATCAAGCAGTTCAAAACTGTCGTCACTCGTCATAATCGTGTCGCAATTAGACTAGACACGAATGTGACAAGTGAACAAACAAGCTTATGTAAAGGAAAAAAAAAACTTATCTCCTATTTATTTTATATACAATTTTTTACCAACGTACGTTACTTTCATTCCTTCTCGCAAATTGACTAGAGTAGTACACATTCGTAAAAGCGTATAAGCTCACCTATAAGCTGGATTCTTTCGCGTTGGCATTGACCACAGATTACTAATAATATGTTGTTCAACACACACGTGACTTTTCTCTATTATTTCTATTGGTCGAACGCTACGGTTATGCCACGCGAAAGACCACGAACAGTCAATAGTCATCCTCAGGAATTACTACAGTTCGAGGAGTTATAAATCGTACTAACCAATAGTGCACTGGCAGTTCATCTACGCGTGAGGTTCACGAAAACATAATAATAAATAATAAAGCATAAAAGTATTGTCACCTCAAGAACAAGAAAATCCCTACAATTCTGATAATGGTCGCACCGATTGCGAATTCGAACGGAAGTCCAATGAGTCTTCGTCGAGGAAACAGTCTACGATTACCGCCATCGTCATTGGACGGAAGAGGTACGAATTACAATTATATTTAGAATTTCTACAATTTACGTATTTCTATTTTCGAGTAAACTGGAAATAGTCGGTGGGCAAACTGATGACCTATTAAAATAAACAGTATCGTTGCCAGTCGCGAATTACGATATTTATATTTACGTCTCATGCACAATCTACACGTACACAGTAACTTGTACAGGCAAATATGAATAAATTATAATTGCAATGTGGAACATGATAACTGTCTGTAATTAGCGTAACGTTAAATGGATTAGTCATACACTTATTTTCCACATTTATGCGCAACATAATATATGATCCACACACATGGTTAACGTACCTGATATAATGTGAAAGGTAAAGTATCGATATACATAGGTAATAAGGTGCATCGATCGTAATGGTACTTGGTAGTCCTGGAAATACACATATGTATATATAACTATATATGTATATATATACATATGCATACAGTAGATTTCACCTTTCCGCCGACTATCGACGTTTTTAACCGTGAATGGATCGTTGACGTAAAACAGCTGTGAACCCGCATTGAAAACATCAGTGAACACGTTCCAGTTGTTGAAAGCGAAGATGATGACTTTTCGACGTAGATACGTGTGCATCAATGTATCACTAAAGAATATAAGGAAGATTGTTAATCTTGTACTTGAAAAAAAGTGAATTTTCATAAAATAAGAAAAAAGTGCCAAAGAGCATACGACTAATCGATTTGACATAGTTGTTCGAAAATAACAAAAAAAATAGTCTTAAAATTAAACGCACTCGTCTGGGTTTGGTCTGCCAAAGAGAACATGACGTATAAACGTGCTTTGAACTTGGTCCAACAACTGGGTTGGTCAAGTACAGATAACAGTATGCGGAAATGAGCGTGAACGACGAATAGTAATAAAGTGATAATGGTATTATTTAAAATTTCCCGGGCTTTTCAAAACCCAGTTAAACAGTTCTGTATCTTGTTCATAGTTGCCTCTTTGCTTCCAGTAGTCAATGAACTTAACTGAATAGATCATTGAATAGGTTATGTATACATTGAAATGTAATAACGAGCAAGTACGCTTATGATTATAACTGACAATAACTTTACTTGAGAAACAGATAGTTGAGGAAGTTTGAACTACGTTATGTGGACAATGGTCAGTGGGTAGGACTGCTGATGAACTTTGACCTCGTAATGATCATTATCTAAATGCGTTTACTAGACTTACGTTTCCGCAAACAGATATAACGCGTTTGTACAGTATACCGGTCATTGACCAGAGCAGTCACTGAGAAATTAGACAACAATTTTTTTTGGTTGGAATTTGACAATTTTGAAACTCGATCACGAAGTACTGCGTGGGTCATACAACGTTGTATTAAAATTTTCACAATTTTTTTGTGAAATTATCGCAGTGCGTGTTTCGTGCGAATATTATGTTACAGTTTTAGCAAGATAAGCACGTATTTGGATTTACTGAATATTTTAATAAAATGGTCGACTGTTTACTTGAAAAAATTATACTGTCATCGTTTCAGACAGGACGATTTCTATTGGATTCATCCTGAAAACTTATGCCAGTCTCACATGAGGATATATAAATTTTCCACGACTTCCGGTAGATGATATTAAATTTGGCGAAAGACTTACAATGAGGATAATTAAACTAAAAAATCAGTGTAGTCATAAAATAGTAATCGGTACGGTTTGTGGACATTACGAATTTTTTTTTGTAATAAATTAATCCAAAAGTTAACTGTTTTTTACGATACTATAAAATACGACGTGCTGACGATTCAGGGTCGATCGATCGAAATAGAAAAAAAATTACATAACGATAATAATTCTCGTGACAGTAGCTTAGGATTCTCACAGTAATTCCCGCCAGCGTTATTGCGTTTACAAGTCATCAAGAGTCAGGGAATTTGTAATTAAATCACGTAGGAAATAAAAAATACATAGATGACACAGTAACGTGTGTCAAAGATGGTGACTAAGCTGTGTATAAAAAATTGCTAACAGTTGTATCTAAAATATAAAATATTTGATTTGAATTTAATTTTGAGAATATCAAATTTTTTTTTCTAAGAATATTTCATTTACACGGTATATCTATATTCGTCGTATGTAAGAATCATCAAATAAACCGGAATTGGTCCCGATGGAAAGTGTGTCATGAATTTTCTGCGAATGTCGCATTTTCCACATCGGATGCGCGAACTCTTGCCAAGTCTCCCAAGTGGATATTAGCTACAGGCAGTTTGAACTTTTCAGTCAGTAGACCAACGCAAATCTGACGTTTGTTCAACCTACTTCCGTCGCAAATTGAATTCGAGCGCCTTTTCGTACGGCATAAATTTGGCGGGAGTTTATTAATATTTTGAATCGCCCACATATCCTTACTTCTCGCATGGCTTTACGAATTCTTCAAATACAAGGTAAACGTACGACAGCTTACTTAATGGCCACAACGTAACAGGCTCACGTAACTACCAGTCTGCTACCGGACGTATTTTTAATGCACTACTGACGTAATAACGTTTCAAACGAATTAAATGCGCGTCGTCGTGTCGCATACGGTCGTGGCTCCTTGTGAATAATTTTTTTTAACCCCATCACATACCAAAGCCATAAATGTAAATTTTCATATATAAATTAAGCACCGAATTCGTAAATATTTTCTTATTCATTTTGCGACCATATGCAGCAACATTTTTTGAAACAACAATACGACACGTTTCAGAAGCAGAACAGGGGACGCAGCTGCGTCGCGGCGGATCATTGCGAGTGTCGCGCACAACGGATCATCAAAATTTCTTGAATGTGCCATACGCTGCTGGTGCTGAAGCAGGTTCGCCCGGGAGACCAGCGAGACCAGCCAGGCATTCCGCACCTGCGATTGCCGCACCTGCGCCTGAACTCCTGGCACGGAGTTTGTTGCAGCTCGGATGTCCGGTAGTCTCCATGCCTGAGTGAGTAGTTAAATATCATCATTACCTAAAATAACAAAAAAATTCTATTAAAAACTCTAAAACCACATACAAAAAATATCTGACAACATTTCGACATCCCACACGCACCCATCACTGTCAAAACTCATTGATATCCAAAATTCCGGAATCATATCTCAAACTCGATAATACATCTGATTATCGATGTTTCTCTTCTTAACGAATCTCCTTATCGACACAGCATCATTATTTCTTCACAACGACCTGAGAACCTGGCATGTGGAAGCGTGTGCGAATAGGGGCCAACAATCTCGATCAGCTGACCGCTACATATGTGTATAGTGTATATCTATATATGTATTGCATGTGCACTGGGCGAGAGTGAATTAGTGGGAGAAAAAGTGATGAATAGCTGGACCAAGTGAGATGCTGTTGAGAAGAGATCTAGACCTAGTGGGAGACTATGGATGATGGTTGAAAAGTGGAGGAGAGGAATAGGGATGGGAATGGGGGTTATCAAGGCGAGAGGGGTAGAGGGGGGGATTTCGGAAGATCCGATAGGAGAAGAAATTCTTCTGTATTGGTTAGTATCCAACTGGTAACACACAGTGGCACCAACATGGAGGTTGCACATTCGGTCAATAGGTAACCTCAACGGCGCAGACGCAACTCGATGGGACGAGTATGCGTCGTTGTGCTTCGTCCCTGAAGAGAGTGATGTGAAGAGGCAGAGTGCATGAGTACAAGACTGCAGCACATTTCACGCACCGCATTGCCGTATTCCGTTATAAGAAACACGGGTATACGGATGGGATACAGCGGGACGAATTGGACACAGCATCCGAATTGTTTTCGTGACGGTGTCATTAGCGTGGAAAAAAAAGAAGGCAAAGCATATTCGTGTTGAAGAGAACGTATATAGAATTGTGGTTGTCGCGTGTTTGTTATTTTGTCTGAGGGGGCAATTTTTTGGGGAGAAATTTGGGTTATCTTGGAATTTTGGAGCAAGTGGATTTTTAGGGGATTTGTTTGATCTTTTGTAACTCTTGGTTTTGAGGTCTTAAGAGGTTTCTTTTTTTGAGTCTGTATCGCAGAGGTGGGTTTCGATATTTTTTTTTTATTAATTTGGGAAACTAGACAAAATTGGATTTGGTGCTGATTTGCATGTGTTGGCTGTGACTGGCAACACGGGACAGTGGCGCCCCTATATTGGACGGCCAGCTACGACACTACTCACCACAGGTGCATGTTTATTAATCTTTTTTTTAAATTTTTGATAATAATTATTGATTAGTGGAAATTTTATACAGTAAGTTTTTGTAGTCGAATTTTTTTTGTAGGAATTATTTGTAAGGTTTTTTTTTCTATTTAACAAGGGTATTGTAAGTAAGAGTAAACTACCCTTAGGTTATTGGTATCCATGACAGTTTTATGACCGACTTAAAATTCAAATGCTGGAAGATTTTTTTAATTGATAAATAAATTAAGAATTATATTTAGTTGTGATTAATTCATGAGGAATGTTGAATGTTAAAAAATTATGCAACTTGATAACACGCAAGAATAACATACATGAGAAGTCACGGCTGATAATAATTATATTCATGTATGATAACAATAAGCGAATATATAGCATGTAATCTTGATCAAAATTCAAATCGATACTCTTAAATAGAATTTTCCTAATCTTTTGTCTGCAATTCTTACCTTTTTTCAGACCTCGTGGCGGAGTCGGGTCGGAGCATTTACAAAGCAGCGACAGTGATGACTCCTCGACGACGCATGGTCACCATGGGAGTACTCATGGCCAAGGTCATCATCAGCAGGGTCAGTCCCAAAGTCAAATCGACAGCTTTGGGCTTCCCAAGGTTCACGTGTCCGGACCATCCAACTCCATGGATTCCGACTCCATCCTTAATGGGTGAGTTCATTTTTGTTCCTTAAAAAAGAAGCCAAAAGATATTTTAGTATTTCGCACGCTATCTCGTATGTGTAAAGTACACATAAATTGCGAGCATGATAACTCTCGTCCCTCCTAAGTTTACAAATGTCTTTTTAAAAATTTGCTCAGTCTGTTTACATGTAAAATATTCTTTGAATATCACGTCAACGGTTTAAAATAATATTAGTTCACGCGAACCGCACCTCAGGGTACTTTCAAAAATTATTAATAACCATATAGTCTATTCGCGATTAATCCATTTTCAATATTTCGCAAGGTTATAGCCATACGATTTATTTCCAAGTCAATGATCGTCTGGCTCGCAATAACATTAAGACAGCTGCGCGTACAAATTGCGTAAAACGGATAATAATCAAAGTTACATGAAAAACAACAATAATCAATATTCAGAAGCGACTGGAAGATGCAAGCTAATATTAATTTACTCTTATTTTTTCAATCCACAAATCTTCAAAATGTCTTAAGATTGATGTTTAATATTCATGAATTCTCCACGTAATTACGTTGACGAAAGAAATAATGAAAATGACGCTATCGATACGCCAACTAATTAATCAAAATGCTACCATCTATCTTAAGGATGGTTAATTAATCCTTAAAAAGCTTATCTGATAACAATTCACGTACACAAGAAACACAAATATTCGTGATAACTCTGTACACAAAGTACATAGTCATCATTACAATGGAATGGGTACACTGATAACAGAATCAGGCCCGTTTCATTATTTAGTATCGCTTTGCGTTTTGTTCCGTATACCCAACAATTTCGCACGTTCCTCAACGACCGTTTTCATAATTATTTTTCACTTCACTCGTTTTCACTCGTTTATTTTCCTCCGTCACTCCCTCCGCCTCGTAAAAGACGTTAGCGGATTAACCTGGTGCACAGAATCGATAAACAACACGTCTCACAACTGTAAATTCGTTTGGCCACGCAACGCGCGCGTGTGTCAAAAGTTCGTAGTTATGCTCGACACCTTTAACTACGACGACAATAAACTGTCAAAAAATGTCGTATCGGAACAGCAACGTACCTTGAACACCGGTAGTACTGTCGACTCTCGTCAAGTAATCGGGTCGGACGTGATACACGGCACAAATGGCAGTTCAAATTTGACGAAAAGCGAACCGTCGTTGTCGAAAAAATCCATCGGGGGTAAAAGTGTCGTTGTACTAATGGAATGGCTGGGACTGGATGGCGTTGGCGCTGGTGGCGCGTATCCTGAGGATGCACTGCGTAGACTGTCGCTGCAAGTCGGCCTGCCGAGAATATTACGAAAAACTCGTGCGTCTTGGTGAGTCCGAATTACACTGTACATACATAGGACAATTCAGGCGAATTCACATGATCGCGACGAAACATTGTCGTCGAATGAAACATCATTGTGTCTGATTTTGCTCGTGATACGGAGCAATTCGGTAATAAAAGTAAAATGATATTTGTCACTGTAATGACAGTGTAAACAGAAATTGGATCGGGATAGCCCAGGTATGTCAAAATTTATTAACGCTTTTTACTTTACTGTCTCTTATCAGGCACCGAAATTTATATGAAAAATAGGGAAGTGTGAAGTGCAAAGGGCTAAATCGATTCTCATGAAACTGCAAGGATTTGTGGGTCTGATTTATTACGCAGAACTCTATAGGCATCAAATGGAATTAATATCATAATCTTAAAGTCGATAAAGAAGCGACCTTGTTACCATGCATAGGCTTTTTAACCTCAAAATTACCACTGTCAGTTACGTGACTTTTAGAAACAACTTTCTAACCGACTTTTTACGTAGCCTACAAAATGGCAGCAATTTATTATCAGGGGATAATGACAATTGATTAGCATCGCACGTCGATCAGTTATCAATATCTCAAAACTCTGTACGGTCATTGCGAATAAAATATTACATCAAATCACGTATGTACATTTGTTACGTGCAATTCGGTTATCATAAGGAATTAGATGAAGCGCTTATATCTGGTATCTTTAACTCAATTTATTAGATCTTAAATTAGTATTCGAAATTGCGCCTGCATTGGCAGACGATGTAAATACCGAAGGAATCTTTATTTGGATAACGGTTATTCGTGGCGCGCAATTCGACCTGACAAATTTATTTCTATTAACGCACACGATGCAATTCTGTCCTATATGTATACTTCGTGTACAATAGCTAGTGTATATATTGTATACAATATATATATATATTGTCTGTCTTTCTGAGAGTGCAGAAAATAATTGCAATGCTATTACATGGTACGTTGCTAAAAATAATTGCTATTGATCTAAATATAACTGTAGGTTCAATCAGACGTTTGTTAATTTGCACAATTGCTTTGCACAATATTTTTTGCCAAATACGGCGTCACGGTACCATCTACATTATTTCATTTATACTATTGACATCTGTAAACAAGTTTTGATTGTACATAATACAACGTACTGCAGTACATACGTAATGTGGTTTATCGTATTGATAACAAAGCCCGACAGAATTACCAGCAATATATTAGAGCGTGTTTCTTAAAAAAATTTTCTGTTTATCGCATGATTTTTCCACCCTAATTTCATATCTTGTTATCGTTCTATCACGTAAAAATATTTACATAATCTTTATAACGTACCATTGGTATGTAATACGTGTACTATTTTCAAAATATGTGAGATGATAACTGTATCTCGAAGATTTTGGTCCAGTGACATGTTGTTATGCTATTATAAAATTTCAGGTGACAAAATATCTTGAAAATTTACGGTGTATAGAATTGTCGGAATTTTGAAAATTTTTTTTTAAATTTTCAAATTACCTGCAATCGCTGCAAATTCATATCGCCGATACGCATGTATTTTTTTCACTTTCGATTCATTATTTTTTTTTTATTTAATCAAAGTAGGACGACTGCATTGTTTTCAGGATTCACAACGACATATAATACTTTGCTAATTACCCTTGTACGTGTTTCACTAGCGAAATAATATTGTAAGGTTTCACACGCGAAGGCTTTTGATATTAAGGTTAATCTCCAAACGTTACGATTCCAACTAGAGAATGTATGTCGGCATCAGGTATCCTTTGAATTGATAGTACATAATATACTAAGTTGTTATTTTATTTTTCAAAATTAGTCACGTGGAATGATAGCACGTGCGACTGAACTAAACTACCGATTGGCACCTTAGACCGGAAGCTTTTCCCATTGGCGGAAATAAACGAGCTTTGCCTTTGCGTCGTTTTCACTAAGGAAACACGAGCCTCCCATATACCCATGCAGTATCCGGTGTTATTCCGAAGACGGTATATACATTTCAGGCCACACGTGCGGCTCTCCTATTACTTGTGCTACCACTTTACTACATTCGACATAATATAAGATCGTTATCGCTACGTGACATTTCTTGAAATTAATATTAAAAATAACGAGCGAAATTACCTGTTCGATTTTTTTTAAAAAAAAATCCAATTTATTTACAGCGCTTTCTATCTGAATGGCGTATTATTACGTAATTTCCACAAACAGAAATTTAGGACAGGTGATTTCGCGAAAAAAAATATTTTTTCACCAAATTTCTTTTAACTCCACGGACATTAATCTTCGAGGTACGAGAATTCGATACATCGAACATATCCGATGCGTATTGAGCGTTTCCGGTATATTCTAAAAATCAAGACTGTGACACGAGTCAGCTACGATTACGCTAATGAATATACGTGGGAACGAAAACGAAATTTAAAATTTTTGCCTGTTCCGATCAAAGGGCTTTTTTGTCCCGTATAGAATTTTTGGCTATTAGGATTCTCAGTTCCGCCGCTACGTGACGCTCCTGTACCGTAATAATTACTGCGGTGAGGGCGTTCCTTATAATCTATTAATAACGCAGCTACATACACGTATACTCCCTTCGCAATAAGTTCCACGTCACAATATCCAAACGTCCATTCAAATCTATTAACCTCGATTCCACTCGTGTCCTTCCGTCATTTGTACGTCAGTACCTTAGTTAGGCACCGGAGCATCATCCAAATATACTTTCTCTACTTTAAATAGCGTCAGTGGCAGGAAATGCAGGAATAAAAAAATTGTCTATAGTCTGACCAGAATAATATCCTATACTAAGTTTCTTGACGTCGATCTACGCGTGGAAAGGATAGAAATTTTTTTTAAAAGCTCGGATAACCTCAAAGACGAAGGCTATCGCACGAACCTTTGTCATTCTTTTCAGAACTGATAAGGACCAAAAAGGAAATGGAAAACGAATCAGAGATCTTAGCAAAATCAGTCGAAAGGCGATAGGAAGCCAATTTCTTTTGACGCAAATCCTCCACTGTATCAATCGAGGCTTCCTTGGGGTCACGTTATCTGTCAGATTAATTGCACGTTCTTTTTTCTTTCCCCTCTTTGTCTACGTCTCATATAACAACGAGACCCCTCATTGCCTTCCTCGTCACTAACGTCTGGTTCCTTTTCTGTTTCTTTTACGTCTGTTTTTTTTTCTAGCGTCATTTTCAATCGATTGCGAACAATTCAGTGCGCCTCGTGTCGCAGAGACAACAGTTAGTCAATGCTTACGAAACTGTGTGGCAATCCGCATATATGTATATATTGAGTATACATGTGTATATATATGTATACCGACTAGAAGAAGCATAAACGACGTGTCCAACCTAGAAAGCGGCTTAAAAAGAAATCGGCTAATTTATGAAAACGAAGCCATTCGCGAATCGGTATCTTGTTTGTGCCGAACTCGTTGAAATTATTATGGGTGGTCCAGAGAGTTTGAATTTCAACACAGATCTCTTGGTGCTTGCGCAAGAGTGTCTCGAGGACGGACGCCATTTTTGAATGTTACGACAAGATTGACTTTGGCGAGAGCAAGCTGTTTTTAATATTTCGTTTTTTTTTTCGATCTAAATCAAATATTGAAAGCGTTGCCGGTTTTAAACTTGTTTCTGTCTCGTTTCTCTATTTTTCTTATGGAAGAACAGCGAGATCGAGAGAATTTTTTGTTAAACAGACTCGCTGATTTAAATTTAAAAAGTCCGTTTCACGTGGCATTTACGAAAAGTTTTTGCAGAGACACGTGATTATCCCAAGTTTCAGTTTTTTTTCTCCGTGATCCTAGCGCGAGCCTTGCGAGAGAGAAAAAGAAAAATATATGCTAACGATTATCGGTAAGTCGATAATTTTTATTCGAACGGCTCCTCCACGTTCTTGAACCTTGTTCGTATATTTCTTTTCCTCGCTCATTATCTTTCACGTTGCCGCATCTACAGAAACTGTGACATTTTTCTTCGCGATAATGCAGAGTCACAACACCGCGCATCCTCGTTATCGATAGACTTCCAGGCTAATGTAAAATTATCAGTGTCCAGGAACAAGTAATAGATGATTCGTATCTGTAAATATTGAGGTACAGGAAACAATACTTTTTCATAAATACAAGTATTCAGTTTGTATGTACGAGAGCAATAGCCATCATAGAGACTCCGGTACTCTAATTGACGTCTCGGCGACGTCATAGTCGTCATCCCCTCTCGAGCAACACGCGCCGCTGCGTTTCCAACGAAGCTCGTACAGTCAGTGGAAGTTACCGCGAAGACACCATAGCAAACGAGTATCGAACGCGGCTGCCGGCTTGCATAGAAGAAGAACGCGCCAAGTAGTGATGCCAGTGTGGCACAGGCACGACACGGGCGCGTCGTCGTCTCGTCCAAAAAGTTCTCGTCGACTTACCTCCGCATAATGTCAACCCACGTTGACTTCGCATCTCAACCAGTACCAGTAGAACAGAAACTTCGGGCGAAACTGTCTGTTGTTACTTGGGAGGCAGCGGATTTGAAAAGTCAAAGCGCCTTCTAGATAGAGTAGCCTCCTATAGGTTCACATGGCAACTGCACTAACTCACGGTGAAAAGCGTCGTCTGCTACGAGAGTGTAAAAGGAAAATGAGTTAGTTGAAATTATCATAAGAAACAGAGCGTGGATTAATTTCTATTTGACGTGCAGTGCCATTCACGAGTGTAAATACTTGCTTGAAAAGATTCTTGAGGATTTTCTATTGCGGGAATGTTTGACTACTGCTAACAACTTGGATACGATTTGAAGCTGTGCAGGGACTTGGATCTCGGTAGTTTATCAGTGATAGGAACAGCTGTTTATAATTGTCGAAGCACTTGTGTTGCCGAGAACCAACTGGATTTTAATGTGTTTAACATGCAAAGGTGATTCCAACGAGACTGTCGGGAATGTGATTCTGTGACTCGTACGTGTGATTCTCGAGGACGTCTTGATATTTCTTCTGCCTTTTATGAGGAAGGGATTTTTTTTTAATTCTATCACGTGACGCAATTCTCGAAACGGTACTTCGAAACTGTCGACCTCAATATCGTTCTCTTCGAAAGTATCTATAGACAATTTGACGCAGAAATCGTTTTCAAAAGTAGTGGCTATATGTGCAAATTATATACGAGTGGCTAAGAACTTGTTGGGAAGGTGAAGCGCTGGCAAGGATTGAATTCACTGCCCACGGAGGGTCGTAACACGAAGTGCATGGGGGAGGTAACCTCTTCTCCGAGAGAACCCATAATGCTGTGCTTCGTGCAGGGGTTCCATGCGCGGGAAGATTCAAAATTGCGTCGTTCCAAAAGGTAACTGATTTTTTTTTCATCTAGCGTACGTCATTTTTAACTGTATACTCTATTTCTTTTTTGTCTATCTTACCACTCTCTTCTCTGACTCTCTTGTTACTGAATGAACACCCGACCACCACTCGAAGGTACTTCCCTTCGAAATGGGAACATTGTACAGTCTCTACGAGCACAATTTTATCCCAATCTAGGTCATCCGAGAACAGGCTGGCACGACAATTCGCAAATAGTCTATTGCTCAGCAGCTTAGAAAGTACTAGTACGTCTTCGGTTTCCATCCTCTGGATATTCAATCCCGTAAGATGGCTGATCGATACCATTCCATCATTCATCCTAGACTATTTTCAGTTCTGCTAAAACATTCTGAATCGCGGTTCAATCTCGTGCTGCCTCTTCTTCGGAGACGCACGTTTCGTGTTGCAGTATAGAGCTTTGAAAATTTCTAATTTACTCATTGCCCATACCCACTTTACAATTTTCGGGAAATTTCCCAATTCCCTTAAAACAATACAAGGTACAATCGCTACTACTTGTAATCTATCAAAAGATCTTATTGTTTTGTCTTCCTTCGTCTTATTCATCTTCTTTCTCCCACGAGAACTTTCTTACTCATAGTGACAAACAGCAAAGCCGCCATGTTCAAGTACCGCTAAACTCGTCCAGACTATAGAACGACGACCTCTCTTGCCTACAGCAGCTGCTGGTTATTCCACAGCGCACTCACGTGCACATTCTGATTCGCCACGTACAGCCCGCACGTCTTAGCTTCCCTTTGTACACTCGATACGAAACATCGAAGATCATCAGGGATATCGATTATGTGGATGAGAGTTGAATGACATTGCATCTTATATCAACGTATATAATAACGTACGACACTATTGAGTAAGGTGGCCTTGCTTGGCTTCCTGACCTCTTTTCTTGATGGAGTCACACTGTTAACCACTCTGAAAATCTACACGAATATTCTCCCTCACTGTCTCACCAATTCATACTGCGAATATTACGTCTCTCCTCAACACCTCCCACCTCTACCATCTTAACATTCTCTTCCGTTCACACATACCTTTCATGTAGGTATGTACCTACAACTAGGCCGAACACAATACCGGTCATTCGCTTTTTTCACCGAGTGTACCAGTTCCGAAATTAATGAAGTGCCTACTTCAACAATTTTTTAGACTTACTGTACCTACCACTTCTTTTTTTACAATTCATAGAATATCCCACGAGTTCTGATTAACCGCGTCTAGAATCTTCTAGACACTAGATGCTATGTTGGCTTTCGAGTAAAATGTTTACGTATGATGGGCCTTATCTGAATGGCGTTACAGTGATAAGGGGTTATCATGGCGTCTTATTATTTATCAGTATACCGAAGTAAACCCAGGTGTCTCATTGATGACGTTGGACTTACATCCTCTGAGGGCCGCCATTGTGCGACCAGACAGGAAGTAAATGATAATGCCCACTTCTGCGTTATGCGATACTCGTGTCTACCAGAGGATGCTGGGCCTATTGGAGAAAAAAGTTTTAAGTGGTTGTGCACGTTGCCTTTTTTTTCACTTGCGTCACGGATGCAGGAAGATATGAATCGTTTGGATGAATTATCTGGTACATGGATGCTGCGGATCACGCATTCGTGTATTGTCGATTTTGTTTCTTCAAGGCTATCATATTGTAATTCTCCACCTGAAGGATTCATACTTTCTTTTTTGGGGGATTTTACTGCCACGCGGGTGTCCTTGGTTTTTTTAGTACGAGAGAGAAAATTTTTTAACAAAATTTGAAACAATTTTTTTTTAAATAATTGTTCATAATTAAACTCACACTGTCTGCGGTAATTTTTTTTTAATTTACACAGAACTATTTTCAGTTGATGTTTGCCTTTTTTCACGGTTTCATGTTGTGAATATTTTTTACCTCATTTTTCATTTTTTAAAAAGACGTATATAAAAATTGTTTTATACCGTATTTCCGTAACTTAGACTCACCGGATAAAACACTTGTCTCACTTTGACGTGTAATAAACCCAATGACATGTGGTGTCTGTGAATCTTAAGATGTTTTTAAAATAAACAGCCAACCACAAACGTTTCTACTAACTTCTGTATCGTTAGAGCAACAGAGATTTAGAATGACACGAATTCGTACGAGATTTAAGTTCGTAACAAATTTTTCTCTGTTTTCTGCATCCTCCCAATACGCAGCCTTGACAGCCAAGCCTCATTTTGATCCGAATCGTGTCGCCGTTACGTGACCATTCGTAGTAACAAAAAAGTGGGCAGTCAATTCGATCAGTAAACTGTAAAACATGATTAATCAAAATCCAAACTGCCAACTGGCTAAATTTAATGACTTTTTTTTTTTCAAAATTTTATCGACAATCAATAAAACAGGTATTTTTAAATCTAGTTGGATCAAAAAAATATTTTTGAATTTTTCATTGCATACCCATATACTTTCTAGTACGTTCAAAAAATAATATCGTCATTGACTCAAAGATTCGAATCAACTTTACAAAGTAAAGCAATGACTTACCAGTCATTCGTCAAGTTTTTTACGTGATTCACTTTTTTTCTTGTCGCAAGATTAACTCGACAGCTGATCAGACGGATACCAGCTGCCTGGCCAATTCATTATACACTCTTCGTAATGAAACCAACTTGCGATCTATAGCGCACTTTTGCGTCATAAGCTAAAGGCGAGTTCCCAGGGTGTGTATTGGTTCGCGAAAATAAATTCAGGATGAAATTTTAGAATATCGTCAAGCTATATATTAACGTTAAGATACATATGTATACGCCATAAGATATCTGTGCAACCTTATACGTATATGACGTCATATCCTTAACCAGCACGTACGTAACACGTTACTTCTTTACGTGACGCCTTATTTATCGTAAATCATAATAAAGTGTCGCTGAGCAACAGCAACGTATCCTAGAAGCACTTCAAGGAAGTTGCTGCGTCTTACTTTTTTTTTCCGCCATTTGCATTTCAAATCGATGCGTCGAACGGATTATACAGGTCGAGTATCGCATTATAATGGATACTCGAAAAGTTCACGTTACTCTTTCCATACATATGTAAGATTACGATAAGTCAGTTCTATCCAGACATACATAAATTTTCTCTCTTTTTTTATTTATTCCGTCCATTCTGCGTTCTATCCGCATATACATATAAATATATGTTAAAAGGATTCATTTCGTAATCGTATTACAAGAGGTATCGGTTGTCTTATCGATGCATCATTAAAGTATTCATGATTTCGATAATCGAGCGCGCTACGTGGCGCGAAATTCAAATATCCTTCTGTACCGTGTGGCACAGAATATCCAAGCACGTATAAATCAAACAGTTACATTTTTAACATACGTCACAGTATGTCGAACCATGTATGTTTGTCATTGAAATACATATATAAATTTATATGACACAAGATTTATGTGGAAACGGGGGGGGGGGCGATAAAAATAAAAATTTCGACAACCCAATATTGCGGTTAGGTTAAATGTCAGATAAAAAGTGGTCGAAAATAAGCAATGTTTTTTTGGGATAAATGGAGATAAAAATTTGCTTGGAGATTAATAAATTAAAAATATGTAAACCGGTTTTGTTTTTATCGACTAAACGTTTCACTTCGTTTCTGTATGTCAGTGTAGGTTATGTTTTTTGTCAGATCGAATTTATGACTGAGAATTCACAATATGCGCGACTCTGGTTATCAGTTGTTAAATAAACGATTATTTATTGTTATGATTATTTTAGACGAATCGCTGCTTTGTGTTGTGAATTCTACTGTTATCTTGTCGAATACAATGAAAAGTTATGGTTGCTTGATAAATCGAGGGTTTCTGATGGAAATTTCATTTTACCGTAGAAAATGAATTATATGGCCAAAATATTTTGTTCCCTTGCACGATCAATAATTGTCTTATTTGATTTATTATGACTTTTATTGTTTCTAGTCTTTTTTGATTTTCATTTTCATGATCGCGTATATGCATATGCATGAGGGAAATGACGATAATTTGTCAGGCAGTGATATTTTAATTAAAAATATTAATAAATTAATTTTCTATATTAAATATCTTTCACTTGTCACAGTCTGACTTTCTTGAATAAGTTATATATCCTACTAGTAGCCATACTTATCAGTAGTGATAACGACCAATGTTGTCAATGGACATTCTGTTCAATATTTAATGTATCTTGTTATCTATCTATAGGGATGCATGTGTTATACCCGATAACGAGTTTCACAAAATTTCTGACTCGCGATGCCCCAATCGGGTACCCTCGATAGCTACGCTCCTGTATTCGCAAGATCTTTATTGATACAAGAGATTTTTGTCTGGCACGGTGAGTCATTTTTTTGGGAATTAATGCACGGTGAGTCTTTCGTACAAATTTTCTCGTCACAATCTGATATTTTATTTGGGCTTTTCTCTGATTCTTCATTATCATTTCTTTCCGGTAGTTTTACATGGCACATGTTTACACGTGCTTAATTTTTGCAAGGCACTAATTTTTTTAACTTTCTCGAACATTCTCAAGAAAAATTGCACACTCAACTTCGTTCTTACGTACAAATTGTGGTTTTGATAAAAAATGCAAAACTCAATAGTTTGACGTACTTTCACAACGTTCTTTCAATACGTCCGTGACCGCCACGTGATACAAGATAATGGTACGTCTCACCGGACATTTTCTTTTATTTATTATGAGACGAAGTATGTATGAGGAACTTAATCGATCCGGGACATTACTGGTCGATCGATAAAAAGGATGCAATATACGAGACAATTAATCAAATTAATTAATCCGGCAGTATATATTTTTATATCGATTTTCGTTATCAACACTTGAAAGTTGAAACAGGTGTTTAACCATCGCTTACGTAATTAGACCGATACGAATCGAACGTTCTTAATTTATTATTAATTATTATTATTCTCATAATAATCAACCATCGGTTGGTAACGTGGGTCATCCTGACCCAATTTTGGCTAATAACAGTTTTTATTATTACTTATCATATATATGTATATATATCGACGATCCGTCTCTATGTATTATTTACCTCTAGAATTTTTCCACGTTCGTTGTCCATTCTGTCGTTTCATGAAGGTAAGACTGTAGGATTCTAGAATTCTATCAGACTTTGTACATAGAACGCTTACATAGGCAGATATATAATAGTCAATACAGGGTGGTTAAATATTCAGGTAGTTCGAAGGACGTACCTCATGGTTTTCTACGACTCCGTTACTGGCGTCGTCAGTCGTCGGACGTCGGTCGTCAGTCGTGTTCCGGGTGGCTTCTCGATTCCGTCGAGCCATCCGTAGATCCGTAAGGCTCGATCTTCAAACATGAGCTTAATTTTCGTATTTCGCTTGGCGATTAAGTCGTTGGGAACAAAGTGGCGTGACTCGAAGGACGTTGTTCTGAAAAAACGTTATCAACGCGGTTTTTATTAGTTCGACAGAGTGGCGTCTTGTTGATAAATATTTTTATCTTTTTTCGAAATTCGTTAATGAGTTGTATGTGTCGAATGTATTATTATTATTATTCACGTATTTACATAACTGTATATATTTTGCGACAAATTGGAAAAAATTTTATGGTCATTAATAATATTCTTTTTTAATGTCGAAATGAGAAGAAAAATCAGTTAGATTAAAATTTATTGTCATTATTGAAAAAAATTATTGACAAATTTTCTCTTTATACATATTTTTTTTTTGATTTAAACCGTCTGTAACGTCGTGGGCGTCTGTTGAAAATTTCGATTAATTCATCTTTCAATAAAATTTGTTGAATTAGCTGAGACAGGAGTGCATAATTCCAATACTGAATTCAAAGGATGAGAAGAGAATTTGAAAAAAAAAGTGACAGTCGTTCATTTCGGAAGCAGAATCTAGCGGTGACAAAATTATTATAAAATATTTATTAGCTCTTGACAATTGTTAATCACAATTATCGATGGTTCATTGAAGCTTTTTTATTTTGAAAAAAAAATTCGACCGTGCATCATTGCAAGTTTACAAGGTCCTCGTTGCTTCGTGCAGAGACGACAGCAAAGAATGGAATTGGAAACTCGAGCTTTGATCGATCTCTGCTTCCCAACTGTTCCGGTTACAAGGACCAGGTACATAGAAACAGAGCTTTACCTTCTTTCGTCGGAATATATCCTGTATGCTACTGGCTGTCCTGAAAAATTTCTAAAGCCACCTGAAAATACGTAAATCTTCTCTTCTACAATACCTTTCAAAATTGATCACTTCATATTCGAACGGTGAAACAAGACGTGAATTTTGATATGATTTTTTTTTAATCTCAGGTCTGCGGGGTCCATAGGTGCACGATCTGCGCCCAGCACACCCTTACAGGGTGTTGTAACTTCTCATGGAGGTCAGCCACAATCCATTGGCGAGGGTCAACTTACCGTCGCCGGAAGTAATCATTCTCAACTACCACCACCGAGGAGTCCGAGTCATACAACATTAAGGTGCACTGATAGGTAGGATTTTAATTTTCATTAAATTAATTAATTATGTAAGTAAGTATGTAATGTGAAGTTTCGTAATTTTTCGTTTCGATATATTTCGATATGTATATGATATATATGTATGTCATCAATCAAAGAAGATATAAATCATGAAACTTCATGCGCTACCAGTGACTTTTTGAAAATTGATTTTTTTTTCAATATCGATTGATTCTTACGTTAATTAGGGCAAGGACAAATAAATACTCTCATGTTTATATTAATGATAACTGATATGCACTGATAACGATAATAATTAAATCGATTTAATCTTTTTTTTTTTTTCAAGTATCACTACACTATGTCTTTTTTACATTGCCAGTTCTTAAAGTCGAGATAACGTCAATCTGTTATAAAAAAAATTTGTCCGTCGCACACCTGGTTTTTCTCGATTATTTTGGATTCTCGCAAACTTATGCTATATCCGCTACCGATAATTCTAACAGGGAGTATCAAACCGTTATCGTTGCTTTAAGATAAGGAGTGATAGATAGTATTCACTGCAGGTGTTGCTACCTCTCTGGCTCTCCAGTTTCAAAGTGTACACGAGCACATTCGTTAAGTTATATATGGCTCGTTGAAATGTTAAATTAGTACATAATGTCATTGGCGTACAAGAACATTGTCAGGTCAGTGAAAAGTATGAGTTTTCGAAACAAACAATTGATATTTGACATTTTCTGTGCGAAGCATCTGCATTGTTATTATTATTATTATTCGGTATGAAATCTGTTGATATATTCAATGGAATATCTAAGAGCGAAAGAAGAAGATCTTTGGGACAACAAATATTTCGGTGAGACGTTCCTTCTTTTTTTTTAAAAATCTGATTTTTTATTCATCACCTGCCATTGTCGCTTTTATTAATATCCTCTGTCTCCCCAAAAAACAGAATACCCAGAAAGATAAATAAAAAATTCACAAACTTATCAAATTACAGTTTTCACGAAGATCCCGATGAACTTGCTAAGAATTTTTTTTTTCACTCATTTTAATAGTTTTTATTTACGGGTATCAAAATAAGACTGTCGGCTGTCATTTGCCATGCAGTGAAAATTGTCATCGATAAGACTTCGAGAAAATGGCTAATCGCTTTGATCAATTATTGTTCGTGCCAACCGGCGGTAAAGTTGCGTAGTTAATTTAAGTCTCCAGTACGTCAACCGCCTTGAACGGATCGAGAGTGTCGAATTTGAACACATGGTGGTTCCTTTGAGTAAGAAAATGAAATACCCTTATGATATGGTTACTTTTTTTCTATGTGAAGAAAAAAAATTTTCTTCTCACACATCTTATAATTCTCCATTAAAATTTTATAGAAGCAAACGTATAAAGTATTACGCGTTCGCTATTTTTGTTTTACGATCTCATACGTTTACTTCGTCTTTCGCATCGCCACGTGATATATGAAATGATCCTTTAAATTATTATTCTTTCTGTTGCAGTCATCTTGCCAAACCCTTAAGCAGGAGTACACCATCGATGACGGGTGGGACGACGCAGACTCCGGCGACGGTCAGCAGATCATCGCCAACCTCAACAAGTAGCGCAAGACAAAAGAAATTTCACAGGCACTTTGCGCAGGTAAAAAACTGATTGATATACGTATATGAGTCTATAGCTATCTTAGCCTTGATATACATGATATTTAATTTCGATAGAATCACGATCAATTGTCATTGTAGAGACTTTTTGTTGTTGTACGACAATAGCTCTTGAGACAATCACGTGTTTTGTAATTGAGACGCCTTGGAGCGTTAGAATATATTGAACGTGCAGTTGAAGTCTCTTAACGCATTACAGATGGATGAGGAGACATTTTGTATTTGGTATTTATCTAAAAATATGGACACTGGGTATAGCTATCAATAAAATGTCTGGTCCGCAGTGGGCTAATAGTTATCATATTGATACTGATGATGGTAACACGTGATGATCATCCATTCAAGATCCTTCTTCGTAGCTCAGTGCCAAGGACAGTCTCGACCTAATCTATAGTCTTCCAAATTTTGCGACCAGGTCGCCGCCGACGAACGCGTCCTCAACTACTACAGCTGCGCCTTGGTCGGCGATATCCTACTTCAGGGTCATCTCTACATTACGCCAAACTACTTTGCCTTCTACAGCAACGTATTCGGTTACGTTACGAAGCTGCTGATACCCACAGTTTCCGTGCAGAAGATCAGCAAGGAGAAGACAGCGAGGATCATACCTAACGCAGTGGCTGTCACTACTGACGACGAGAGACACGTTTTCTGCTCGCTCCTGTCCAGGGACTCGACCTTTAAACTGATGAAGCAGGTCTGGGATGCGGCCATGGAAGCAAGACCAGTCGCTGACATCCTACCGTTACCCGTCGAGGGAAAACTCTTGGCGCCGGACACGTTGCTGGTCGACGACTCTGAGGTCAATCCTGAGGAAGATGATTCCAGTATGTCAGAAAGTGGTACCGATCTTACCTCAAGGCCACCGACCGTTTGTACAGATACCGATGCTCACTCTGCTAGCATTCCAAGGCCCATTTTGCCAGTCACCAGGTCAGGGTCCAATCTGTTTGTTTGAGAATTATTTTGGAATTCGTGTTGAAGTACCTTAATCTTATGAAGATTGTTTTTCTTTTTTTTGAGGGGCAGAATCGACCAAGCCAATTTAGCCAAATCTGTTTCATCCACGAGGTCCAACTCGTTGGGTACTACTTTCTGGGGTGGACTTAGGTCCAGCACTGTTATAACCATTTTGGTTGCTATTCTTGCTGCTCTCTACGTCTCAGCAGCCCTCATGATGGTTCGCATTGACAGATTGCACACAGCGTATCTGAATCATCCTCTTGCCTCACCTGAGCGCTTCACCCAGGATCAATTGCTGCAGTATCTTAATTCAAACCTGGATCAGATCGTCAGGGTAATTATCCTTATCCGTGATACTTGAGTTATCTCTTCATCAGACAGAGATTAGACATCTGTATAGCAGGTCTGAGCACACGTGATGTCTAATGTTACAGGTAAGACAGAGTCTACAGACGTTATCGCAGCAATTCGTCACGATGACCTCAGACAGCGAAACGGGCCCAGTCGTTTCCGGTGGGACAGTGGAACCGGAAGATGCTTCAAGTTAGCCCCCAAGAACTCCAAATAATCTAATTCTACCAAATAGAACGAGCCCCTCCTCGCCTTCCTAGCGTATGAAGCGCCACGCACGTAAAACAAAAGGATATAAAAAAAAAAGAAATTGCCGCCGTCGTCGTATTCATCGAGCGTGACGTCGTACCGTCGCTGCCGTTGAAAACAGACGCGACTCTGTCATGTCGCTCGTGATCGTTCAGGACGACGCTTCGAGTTCTCCGGTTAGGCATCATTAAAAATTTTAGGCAGCTCGCTAACGGGAAGTAAGCAGAATTTCCACAGGATTAGCTAAATCCAATAAACGATGTAAACGAATAAGAAAGGCTCATCCTCAAACGGTGAAAAAAAAAATTTGTCCTGAGTATTAGATCGTGTTCATGGATTAGATTTTATTAGACGCTTTCGACAGATATTACGATATAGGAAAATTCTGAGCGCCGATTACCGACTGCTGGTGGGGATTTCCCCCTTTTTTTTTTCTTTTCTTTCCGTTTTTTTTTTTGAACTAGTCATGAGTACCTCCCGCCCTCGAGGTACCGGAAATATTAATGATGAAATAATTAAATAATTATAAATGTGTATATATGATATACATATACATGTAAGCAATACACATTTTGCGACTACCTGTTCAATATTTATGTATTTGCTGCTAGTCGGGCATTACTACTGCTACAGGAGTACTATCAATTTATGATGTTATTCTTACGTAATGTATAATAGTTTCCGGGAATGATAGCACGTTGTCGCCTAGCGACACGCTACTTGGTTCGTCGTTCGTTGTAAATTCTTGTGATTACAACGTATTCGTTTTAATGTTATTTGTCGGCTAATTGTTTCCATACGATTTTCAGACCTCGCACTTTTCTCTTGTTACGATTGGCGATGAACGATGGACCAGGTCGCACCTGCATCCTGACGCGCGGAACGAGAGGTATTCGAATTAAAAAAAAAAAAACAAAAGAGAAACCAAGGGTGAAATCGAAATCAAATAGGAAAACGAGAGGAAGGCGATTGACTGTGATAATAAGATTGAGAATTTAGCTCGGCCGAGAGTGGATGGCCTCTTGACCTTTGAACAAAAAATTCCACGAGTTTTGGGTACAGAACAAGAGAGATAAAAGATGAAAGGGTAAAATGGATTTGATTAAGTAGAAGGAGGTCACGGCTTGCCGTTGTTCGACAGGGGATCTAAGAAAAGTGCTGTTATATTAATTAGCTATAATGATATAATTGTATTTAGATTTATAGTGAAGTTACCTTATATGTTGTTACGATTAATTATCAAAAGTACAATATACCGTTTAGCGGTTATTATTGGTTTATTAACTTTACGGTTATCTTATACAAGTTATCATAGTCGTTATGGATAAATACGTATACCTTATACATACGTTTGTCGCTAGTTTTCAACTTGAAATTTCTGGGTTTTTTTCTGTGAATTATTTAACGTGATTTTGTTGAGAAACGGATGGACAATTTTTTTTTATTTTAATGTATGAAGTTTCCTCTAAATTTTTTTTTAATATTGTATACATTCTTATGCTCTTGGTTTTTTTTTTAAATAATTTCTTATGTGATTCTTACACGCTTTCCATGTACCCTCGTTTTTACCTTTTTCGCCGAATTTTTACCGAATGCGTTCGTCGCGCGATTTCCATAACGTTTCTCAGCGTCAACGAGAATATTCACGTCCGAGTTTTCTGAGCCATTCAAAAAAGTGTCACGTGCCATAATAAGCGGTAAACCAAAAAATACGTGGATTCATGGAAAAGAACATCTTTGCGCTACGTAAAGTGACGATATCACTGACGCCATAGAACTACCGGAAGTCATAGACGGATGATCGCTTTTTTGCTCGGGCATCAATAAAATTCCAATTTTTTTAGTGTAATTTTAAGCGTTCGCACGATGCACATCAGAAAATGTAAATTGCACCTACTCCACGGAGTCCATAGGTCCCAGTGGAAGCAGGAAACGTCACTTTGTGTGCGTCTATCAACGATTAAGTAAAACTACAACAAAAAAAATAGCGCGACAAAGAAATACTCTTGGGCATGAAATATTTTTTTCCTTGTTAAAAAAAAAAGAAGTCGTAGGACAAAAAATAATAATTCGTCCCAGTGTGTTACTCGGGAGGTTTGGTTCATTAGATTGGAAAAAAAAGGAGGAATAATTTAAAAGGAATATGAGGGATTGGAAATAATAAAAAAAAAAGTAAAAAATTAAATTCCATCGTCAGAGTTCTCATAAAGTAATTTCTAAAGGGACAATACACTAGAGCGAACGAACATGATATATATGGGAATAAAGAAGAAAAATATCAATCTTTCTTTTTATCTTTAGACTGCCCTCGTGCCTAGATACGTATATGCAACTGTTTCACAACGGTTAAAATCCGCGATGCAGATGCCCGGAAGTGAACAGTCGTTAGCTAATTTATCCGTATAGAGGAAGTACCAATACATATATATACCTTATTATTTATCTATGAAGAGTTGCCTGATAACCATACGTTCCTCTATAGACTTTCTAGAAGGGTGCTCAATACGCGGTTCATATAAATTTTCGTAGATTCGTTGCTCCTGTAAAATTAAATTTTACTTATTACGAGATGAATCTTAAGTACATCACTGTACACGAAAAAGACGGAACGACATTTTAATTTCAATGGAAAAAAAATTTGCCGGTCTTGCTGGACGTAAAATGAATAATTAATGTACAATGTTAATTGAGTGTGTGACACGGACGTTGATTGATTATTAATTAACGATTAATTGTTAATCGTGGTAAAATCGTGATAACGAGGAAACAAAGTAATGAATGAATTGTGGACGAATGAAAAACGAAAGTGTGGAAAGTTAAATACAGGCAGACCAATGAATTATTTATTATGCAATTGTGTAGCCGGATACACAGGACACAATAAAATTGTAAAAAATCACCGACCGTCATTCAATGGTTATATTATTATTAAATCCACCTTCCAATGTCCTTTCGCTAATTGTAGATCTTAATATAGACTAAATTTTTGATACCGCATTTCATGTAAACAGTGAATCGCATAAGAATTTATATTTTCATTCGCAGTCACACGTGCCTGTTCAGGCTGCATATTTGGAACGATTAGTCATCATGATAAAAGGAATCTGGGCTTATAATTTCTCATAATTAATTTTAACAGCGGACTCTGTGGTTTGTTTCCTGTTGGCGGTTTCTAATTAGGGCAATTTAAAGTGTAAACCGATAAGATAACTTTTCAAATGCTTTGGCTCTATATTGTAAGGAAACTTATTAAATGGCACTAATTATTTAATCAAAAATGCTTAATGTAATCGGTACCACGTTAAAGATTAATTTTATCCATTTGTTGGGCCATTGGTTATAATTTTTTATAAATATTTTAATATTCTTATTTTACTTTTGTTAATCATACGACAAAATGTGTGCTCTTTCTTATGGATGGATTCAAGTCTCTTCCGCTGAGATTTATTGTGAGTAGTGGGGATTCTGTGGTTTACTAGAAGGAAGCTGTTACTTATATAAAAGGCCAGCTTGGCTTACTATTGACTTCAGTACGGTATTTGTCGCTGGTAAATCATTAATTCTTCACGGAAAAGTCATTTCATTAATTGTCATTAAGGATACATTGTCGATCAATGAGATTCTTTTAATTAACTAAACTGACGGTTTAGTCATCTACTTTTGGTTCCACAATACATTATCGAATTCAAGGTCAGTCACGTTTTCATAGAAGGATATTGCTTGCGCAATGTTTTTAAATGTTAAATTATCGACACGTTTTACTTGTGGATTTCCTACTAATTTAAATTATAGTCCCATCCCCATAACTTTATACTTTAATACCGAACAAAATTTTATGAAAATACCGTGTTAATCGTCATCGAAATATTTATTTGTACGTAATATAAAAATCTTAAAAATTTGAAAAATATAGAAATTTCGTTTTTTTGTTAAATTTGTTATTAATAAAAAATTCGTCTATTATCTTAATACGTGTCTGTTATCAATAGGCATTAATGACTGATAGTCAAAATTAATATCGAAGTCTGCATCTGTTGAAAATTTCTTAATTTTTTATACTGACACTTGAAATATTTATTGCCATAATCAACGTGTGATAACTCTGTTTAGAGTTATCAATTTCGTAATTATAACCATGAAAACGTTGCTTGGGGGTATTTAACAAGATTAAACAATCCTGCTGTCATAATTACTTTATGTTCTAATTTATAAATCAGTCAACTTTCTTGTCGCGTCGATGACTCAGTTTTTCAATGCAATCGATGCTCGCGATTACTCGACGTCAAATCGATTCCATTCAGGGTCTGCATTGGCTCTTAGCAGTCGTTTCACTCGCAAAGAATTTGTCATGAATTTTACGCAATGCGTATCTGATGAATCAAACGCGGATCTCGATGCTTTACGCACTTTCGTAATTCTTAATGTTTCTTCATACTGACAGACACTTAATGTTATACAATACCGTATTCAGCTTTGGGCATTCACTAACAAGTTTTTATAAGTACCTGGTACAATCAAGTTTTGGCCCTATTGTACAATAAAAAAACAGCTTTGGAAAATATGAGATACATATTAGATGTGATACTTTTAGAAAATTTTTTACATCGACGAAATTATAGACGAATAAAAAGTAAGAGGTAGTTTTTAGGCCCTTGGCCCAACTGGATACTCAATGATTTCTCGACTGAAATTCTTAGTGGTTTATCAAAATTTATGCCTGATTCTCATTAAACTTAATTATCGTATCATTAATATACCAGGGAACTTTAACTTTTTTTTTTATATTCCAAGAATTTAAATCCTTTCATAAGCAGTTGGTATTTACGTATCATTAGGTTGTATTTCAAGATGGAATAAAATTTTGCAGTCATTGAAGAAAAGACGTTCTTGGCCTCGAGCATTCAATATACATATGTAAATGATTGCACTGTGCATACATTGGTACATCCGTATATTTTTATCATTATAATTCAAATATTCATTTAAAAAATAACATCCAGCAAGGCCATTCGACCCGTAATTTGAAAAATTGTGGGTACGTTCTGAAATTTGTTAGCAATATTACAAAAGTAATTAGCGATAGAAATATTGAATTTGTTTTTTTTTTAAAATATAATTTTAAAATCAAAATTGAATTAAGTGATGTTCAAAATGGAAATAATCACTTTGGTTCATTTTTGTTAAGAATTTCTCAACAGAGCACTACAATTTTTGTCAATTGATTTTTAGGGCAAATCCTCAGTGGCCATATTTAGTACTAGATTAACAAATTTTGAAATATGGATGTCAATTTGGGATACCGGATATGTCTAAACCCTGGGAAACACATTCTGAGTTCATGTTTCTTTTTTATCGTTTGATTCCCTGACAAATAAACGATCGAGCATTCCATAGTCGATCGAGTGTCAGTTATGGGTTAATTTTTGTATCACTTACGAATTTTGTGTTCTAACAAATTTTCACAGATGGCAGCAGCCGAACCGCTAACTGTTGAATCGGTGCATATGTACGAGAAAGAAAATGCTACACCTCATCATACATGTACGTTCGAAATGGTCCATTTGGATCCGCCAATTCCGGTGTTGAGAAGAGGTCAAGCATTCGCGATGGTCCTTAGATTTAATCGTAAATACGTAGACGAGACGGACATTGTCAGACTCCGTTTTAGTTTTGGACCAAATCCAAACGTCCTGAAGGGTACCAGTGGTGTCAATAAAGTGATAAATCAAGATAGCTATTTGACTGATCTTGAAGCCTGGGGTGTTCGTATGATTGGAATTAATGAGCATGACCTGTCGGTAGAGGTCAGAAGTCCTGTGGATGCTCCAGTTGGAGTATGGCAATTAAAAGTTGAGACTACCACCTTGGGAAACAAAGGACCGCCAAATACTTTCAATTATGAAAAAGATATTTACCTGCTTTTCAATCCTTGGGTCAAAGGTACTAAAAGACTTGTTTAAAAATAATTTTGAATTTTGATAAATCTTTCATTTTATTTTTCTTCCCATTTTTAAAGAGGACCTCGTATACATGGAAGAGAAACAATATCTGGACGAATACGTGCTGAACGATGTCGGTAAGATCTGGGTTGGACCTTGGGGTAGTGCACGTGGCAGAGAATGGGTCTTTGGACAATTTGACGCATGCGTACTTCCGGCCTGTCAACTTCTTCTTGAAAGATCAGGAATCAAAGCTGCATCCAGAGGTGATCCTATTAAGATGGCACGAGCCATTTCCAGAATTGTAAGTATTAAACAGCACATATGTCTGGTCAATTATTTGACACCATATTTCATTAAAGTTGTTCAATCAACTAGGTTAATTCTAACGACGACAAAGGTGTACTTACCGGTCGTTGGGATGGTAACTATGAAGACGGTACAGCGCCTTCCGAGTGGACCGGAAGTGTTCCTATTTTAGAACAGTTCTTGAAAACTGAAAATGAAGTCCAATACGGACAGTGCTGGGTGTTCGCAGGTGTCGTTACGACTGTGTGTCGAGCACTTGGAATTCCGTCCAGGGTAATTTCGAATCTAGTATCAGCTCACGATGCAAACGCGTCACTTTCTATCGATCGTTATTACAATGCCGAAAACGAAGAGCTTGAGTACGATCCTGAGAATTTTATGGGAGAGGATTCGATATGGAATTATCACGTATGGAATGATGTTTGGATGGCTAGACCGGACTTACCCAAAGGATACGGTGGCTGGCAAGCTATAGATGCGACACCTCAAGAAACCTCCGACGGTTTTTATCAATGTGGACCAACTTCGGTCGAGGCCATTAAAGAAGGAGCCGTTGGTTACAATTATGACGTCCCCTTTATGCTTGCTTCAGTGAATGCAGATTTTATGAGGTGGAAGGAAGATCCCGAGAGCGAGTTCGGTTACAGCAAGATCGACTGTAATAAATATCAGTAAGTCTACAAGACAGTAATTAATTAATTAATTATAATAATTACTTATGAAAAATTGTCGAATTTTTCTTTTTCATAGCATCGGTCGCATGATACTTACTAAGGCTCCTTGGATTTTTGATCCTAACGGCGACAAGGATAGAGAAGACATTACATTATTGTACAAAGCCAAAGAAGGTATATGATTTTTTTTTAATTACGTTTTTACGTTGGTAACAACTTTTTTTTTAATTAGGAACCAAGGCGGAACGTTTGACTTTATACAGAGCGGTTCGTGGTGTCGAGCGAGCCAAGAGATTTTATGCTTTGCCATCTCCAGCCAAAGAGGATGTTGAATTTGATCTTGTTGATATAGACAGGGTCAATATTGGCCAGCCGTTTGCTGTCATTGTTAATATTAAGAATAAATCGAGCGAACAAAGAACTATACAGGCTATACTGTCTGCTGGCAGTGTCTATTATACTGGAGTCAAAGCTAATCTGGTGAAACGGGCTACGGGTGATTTTGTAGTCAAACCTAACTCCAGTAAGTTAACAGTCAATTATCAATTGACTTTCGTTCATAGAGTAGAATATTATCTGGTGTTAATTTGTGATAGGTGAACAGCTTAAACTTCGCATTACTGTTGATGACTACCTGGAGAAGCTTGTT
Source organism: Calameuta haemorrhoidalis (assembly GCA_031763665.1). NCBI lineage: Eukaryota > Metazoa > Arthropoda > Insecta > Hymenoptera > Cephidae > Calameuta > Calameuta haemorrhoidalis. Next base: position 135,538 of record JARPRH010000909.1, read on the forward strand.
GAGTACTGCAACATGAAATTGTATTGTATTGCTACTGTTAAAGAAACGAGACAAACTTGGGCTGACGAAGATGATTTTCAAGTACTAAAACCCAATATCAATATCAAGGTATAAATATTAAATTATTTATTATAATTCAAATAATTCTTTAAGACATTGATATTATTCTGTATACTTTTTGCGCAGATCCAAGGCGAACCTGTTGTTGGGAAAGAAAGCACAATTAGTCTGAGTTTCAAAAATCCTCTTAAGAAAATATTAACCGAGTGCCGATTTAATTATGCCGGACCTGGATTGTCGAAGAACAAGATTATCAATTTCAGGGATGTTGCTCCAGAGGAAGTTGTCTATGTGGAACATCAGCTGGTACCTCAAAAATCTGGACAGCAGAAAATCATTGCTACATTCACATCAAAACAATTGGTTGACATTACCGGCTCAGCTGCCGTTGACGTTCTGGACGAAGATGAGTAAATTGTGAGGCAAAAATGAAAAGCTTATACAGATTTAAAGTATAACTTGCCATAAATGTCGAACAAATATTATATTTTTCTCAATTTTTATACGTAATATACTAACTATTGTATGATCTACTTAAATAAAGATATCCAAATGAACTTTAACAAATGATTCATTGATTATTATCTTAAAATTACAAGCTATAATGAGCGATAGGATATACAATAGAATATATCTTTATTTACAATAAGTTACTATAACAAGCATCATGAATAGTCCAATTGATCAATATCTATGAATGGTTATCTACAAGAGGAAATATTGATTGATTCAAATAAGTTTGTAGGGTCCGATTGCATTGATAGCCAATCACGCGATAGCAATTCATTGCAATGTTGTATAACACAACATGCTAACCAACTATGAGCCACTAAACCAATTGGACAGATCATAAGCTATGAATATCGACCAGAAAGGAGACTGAAATTTCTTGTGGAAATACGTATACATGTATAGAGCTACGAGCTACGATAATCTCACTAAGGAACACACGCTTCGTGCACTAGAATAATGAGAGGCGGTGTGGAGGAGTGGCGAAAAATGGCGATGACCTGTCTACAAGACGATCGCCAACAGTAGCAGCGAAAAA
>JARPRH010000909.1:191955-203918 GCA_031763665.1 Calameuta haemorrhoidalis
ATATTTCCAGCGACACGGAATCGATCGCCGATTGAGGGTAAAAGCACTCACGGTGTATTATTTTGAAAATCGTTTTCACTCGTCTTTGTAGCTGGCGACGATGAAGTGCGTCAAGCCCATAGGTGGTACAAGAGCGACAGTAGCTACGTTGAGGATGCTGTGCTCTGAACGGGTATGGAAAGGGAAGATTCTTTGATGTTCGCTGCTGGTGCTTACTACGAGCGTCAGAGAAATTCCATCATGGCGGCTACCACGCTAGCCATGGTCTCCGGGTAAAATCGTAAAAAAGAAATATTGTCTCGGTCACGAACTACGATTTTTCATTCAATAATAATTTTTGACTCGATCTATTTTTTATCGAACAGTTTACCAGACTGCGTGCTAACCGTGAAATATTGGTCGATTTGTATTTGAGTGATTGTTGGGTCATATTTTATACCTTGTTTTTAAATATTTAACGCCTGTCCCGAACATAGGACAATTTGTATGCTTTTTATAAAACAAGGGTTTACTTTTTTTTTTGAGAAAAAAATGAAAAATTTTTTGTTAAAGCTCACAGATATTTTGGAAAGCAGCGTCGATTGTTATTACTGTCTATGGCTATTGTGAGTTTGATGTTATTTTTAAACTGCTGAAATTTGCGAAATTTTAGGATTTATATTAAAAATGAAAATTAATCTCGACGTCGTTGCCGCAGCGAATATTTCGAAATTTTGATAACAATGTGAGCAAACGATTTGGCCATTATTATTTGTTTTGATTGCACGTATGTTAAAGTTTCGTATATTTTGATTAGTGATTCGTTGTCGAAAACAAGCATGAACCACAACGAAGACCCGGATAACCGCGAATTCTTCAATAGAAATATTGTATATAAGGTTTACATATTGACAAATGTAAAGGCCTTTGAAAATTCGATACTCCAATTTTTGTCAAGTTTACATTTAGGTTTTGGCAAAATTTTATTGCTCGCTATGAACTCAAAATATAAGTGAGAAAATATACTCTTACGTGAACGAAGTGCTTTTTAAACTCCTGAAACGAAGACTAAATATCACGAATGCGAAGCTGGTCGTTTTGATAAGAAAATCTGATGTGAATTTTTTTTTACTTTTTCCTTCTTAAAGTGGTTGGCAAGACTGAACGATATTAAGGATACACCTGTTGAAAGTGACTCTTTCAGAAAATTGCAGTTGCATGTAGCCACCTTTCCGACATTAATATGATTTTATTAAGATTTCCAATAAATTATATCTGCTTATTTTTGTACTATTAAACATTTAGCATTAAAGTATTCTATATCTAGAATTATTTTAGTAATTTAATTATCAAGAAATTGCATTTTTATCAAATCACTTCTATAGCACGTTGCCTGTCTGCAGGTGTGTCAGGGTCAATGATAGATTTTTGAGAAATATAGATTTTAATTGTTCCTGACCGAATAGCCGCGGTTTTCATGATGGTGGCGGATAACGATTTTCAGTTAAAAGGTCATTTCTATCAGATACTACGATAAGGATTGGCGCTGCCTTTAACCTCCCTTCTAACGGAGTAGCAGCAGATTTCATTGAAGAGAGTAAGATATCTCAGCCATTAAGTGGCAGTTTCACGTACCCAAAGAGAAACATCCCCTCTAAGTCTGTAAGAGAGACTCATGGGAATTCCAATCCACTTTCCCCTGGATTGGGGCGATTCTTAAGAGAAGGGATGGTGAGTTGAACGGATTTCATGGTTTCGCACTTTAAATCCATTTATAACCACATCTCGAGAAACACGATACTAAAAGCATCAAAGAGCAATATCAAAATAACTATAAAAATATAATATTAAAAAATACATACCATCAATCCGTAACGTCAAATTTTCCTAAGGGCTGCTTCCAGAAGCTTCTTTAACCAGAATAATCTAGTCAGTCCCTAGGGACGGTTAGCGCGCCAGTTTCCAAAGCAACCATAAATCGAAAGTGACGTATGTAGCAGAGAGCGAGGAGACTTAGCCTGGGAACATTTTTAAGCGGACGATTCGAATTCATTTTGCCAGGGCGGCCGCGTTATCTACGCGCACGGGGTTTGCGGTTCTCAGCCAGCGTGGTAATAACTCTGACGTCGAGTGTGGGGTCGGGGTAGACGCCCCTGGGCTGAGGGTTGGGACGCTACAAAGGTACAAAGCCTTGGTAATATATTTTGGATTACCTACTATCCTGTTCGCTCTCTGGCTCTCATACTCTTCTCACCAGCAGCGGCCAGAACGCCAACAACGCAGACCCCAACGTTCCTCGTTAAAAGTATGCGCCGGCGACGACCTACCGTTAACGAGGAACCGCTACCCGTTGGAGACGTATTTACGGTACATACCTGGGTACACAGCCAGTTCCAAGCACCGAAGATAATAATTCTTACTCCTTTTGAAACACAATCTTCGAAATCCCGTGTAGATACGGTGTTAGTTTACGAGGTAACCTCAAAATATTCACGGCGTCTGTCACGTGACTTTTATCACTTTTTTACACACATCCCACTGTATCTCGACAACTTTACTGTGCAAGAGACTCAGTTAAATAGATATTATGAGTTTCTGTTGGACAAATAAAGGAAGCACTGTATCGAATCCACAGTAGATATTAGTTTAAGGTAACCTACACGAGTATTTCATATCACAAATAAATCCAGTATGCTTCACCACTATACACACTGTATGTACACCGGAGAAGATTCCTTTTCCTATCGAACATTCTCAGTGAAATTCTTCCACATCACCTGATCTAGTAAACCCATCCTCTAGCACGTGCGCACGTATCACCTAATTTAATTCAATCGTATCAAGATTCCGAGCAGGATTTCGCGTTTTCCTCGCGGACGAGCGAGACGTGTCACCCTCTGACTTACGGACTAGCCAACAGGTAGAGAAGAGCGATGTGAACGCGCCTTTAAACTAGCGACTCCAACCGTCAAATTTCTTCACCACCACGTAAGACGCTAAAGTTTTATCCGTGCGAGACATCAAACAGAATTGACAAATGATACGAAAGTTTTGCTGATAACAGGAGAGTGTAAACGACTGTGAAGAAAAAGATAATGGTGAAATTGAAGCAGAGTAAAGGACAAGTGAAGTGAAAGAAAATAGCGAATGGGGTGTCGTCAATGTCGTTTCGTGAAAAAAAAGAAAAAAATAGAAACTCGCGTGGGTATTATCACAAAGGAGTAACGTAATCAGAGGAATACAATACAGTAACATGAACCAACGGCAGTGATCTTCGGCGGAAAATTTTCCGTCTCTCTCACTCTCTTCCCGTCTCTACATTTTCTTTCTCTCTTCGGTAAGCTTCACGAAACTCTCCGGGAAAACGTGGAGAGTTTCGTTCGGTCGACTAGCTTTTACGACTCGTGTTTTTCCTGAGCGTTTTATCCGGATCCAACGTCTACGTCGTTGCTTTCTCGTTTCGTCGAATCGCTCACTAATGGGATCCGATCGAAGGGACGATCCTTTACGTAACTCGCTTGCGACACGTTAGGGTTTCTCTATTCGACCTCGATATTAGCCATTTGCCAATTTATTTGAGCGTTAGGATAAAGAAACGGAAAGATGCTATGGCTTTTTCTTGGACTTTATTATTATTATTTATTTCTTACAAATATAACAAGCAGTACGAACCGAACGCTACAGATTGGATATCATCTGCAATATAATAATACCGGCAATAGCAAGAACGATAATGGCCGCAATTATATTCCACTATATTACATAGACGGTCGCGCCAGCAACGTTCTCTCAGCAATAAAGATACGATATACTTCTTTTCATATATATATATATATATATAAAGGCATAAAGCGGTCCACTGTTGTACTCTAATGGTCGTGTACGCGCATATCCCTCCTATATCTATACTAGGTATACACGTACCTATATATATACATCTCAATGGATTCTGTGCAGTGCAATAACCTGGACCACGCAAAAATATACGTACCCACCTATCGCAGTCTCGCATTTCTCGGCCGGGACGTCCAGACAAGCGGACGATTGCTCGCGTGCATTTTTTCTCTGTTTCTATATATTTCCTCCATGTCCACCATTTTTTCCTCTCAAACTCCATCTTCGGATTTATTTTTTTCTCTGTTCTTTGTATCCTATCGACATATATATATATATATATATATTTATCTAACGTATATGGTCCTCTACATAGGTGACTGGGTAACTGGACTCTATGTATGGCTTATATGCTATTACACCCTCTGGTGGTTCTCGCATTTCTCTCTAGGGAATCCGCCATCGGTAACCTTGTTCGAATAACCTTCTTTAAATTCAAGAGGTCCTTTGAATCGATAGGGTTTTCACTTTCCAATGGATTTGGTCTCCTTTCAATAAAATATTGAGGATTTATGAACGGAATGATATTTATTATACTTATATCTAAATGAATGGTGTGGATCATAGGTGAAGTTTTTTTTAACAATGAAATACACTATTACGTATTGTAATTTTCGGTTGGCATCGAATTCGCTTATCACGTTGTTATATCTTGAAAAAGATACTCTAGTAATTGAAATACGAAATCGGATATGAAATTCGCATGAATTTCGTGAATCATTATCAGGTAAATGAAAATATTTTTTATACATATAAATAGAATGATTCTGGTCCGGTAAGATTTGAAATATAATTTTATTATTTATTTAAATTATCAATTATTTTATGTTAAGCAAAGTATTGTTTACGTTTCTTACAGTAACGAAGTGCTCCAGGGAAAATGACGTTGATATTAGTTCCTGCTAAATATTTATAATGGCAGCCAGTCCTTCGAGTAATACTCGTGAGCATTTCGTCGTCTGAAAGGGAATGAGCTGGGAAAAAAAAATTAGCAAAGCCAGTTTAGTTTTTCGGTTGGGCAATTGGAGGTGCTCGCCAATGGACGCCATGGACTGGGACGACGAGGGGGCTGTTGGCGAAGCCAGGAAAAGCGGGAAGCAGAATTTGGTGAAAAGCGGTAAAATGGCCACGACCGTCCACCAACACACTGACTGATGCTCGTGGACGTTACCTACTACTAGACTGGGCTGTCCCATGTGCCACTAGTGCTGCGCTCAATACTGCAAAACATTTCCCTCGTGAGTTCAGACTACGTTGGATCCTTTTTGCATCCGAGCGAAACGTTCCGCCATCGTCGTACGAGCTGCTTTCCAGGTATCCACACTAGTTTTTTTAGCTTTCCTTCTATTCTACGAGAAAACTGTGTACGTACCTACTTTCTGTATTCTAGATCATATACGTATATATGTATGTGTACGCTTTGCAATTTTTACACTTTGCATTCTCGAACCTCCGTACACTTTGCCATCGACTTTCAGACTCTTGCAGAATATAAGGAAAGATCCGACATTTTGAACTCTATTGAATATTTCTTATTATGGGAGGAAATCGATCCGAGATTAATTTTTTATAACCTTTTTTTTCTTTTTAGTCACACTTTACCTCGTACGACTTTTCATCGCCTATTCTTCATTTTTTCTGCAACCTGTCAACCTTCGACCCTCAGGAAGATTCTATGTAATTATGGGAAGGACGCTTTGGAATTTCCCTCGTCACCTCTGACACATCTGACCCCTAGGGGATGCAGATACCCATCGAAATTTCATGGGGAAACTTTCGGGACTGATTGTACCAGTCTATTCGTACGTCCCTCTGATGCAATGGCGAAGAAAGGCATACGGATGGTGATAAGGGGCAGGATGAAAGAGAAGCTGGAGAATAAGAGGAGTTTTGGCTGGAAAGAAAAGAGTCAAAGAGATTTTTCTCGAGAGCAGTAGCGTCTACAACGCAGTGATTGTTAAACTGAAATTACTTTGGTGCGTCAGTCCTTTTAAAAATTCATAGCAGTCACGTTGTGTATCTTTCATTTTTATTCCGCATTTTCATATTCTTATTTCTTCGCATAAAGGTTATCGCTGAACTAGTGAATTTGGTAAATTGGCAGCAAGTGTAAACACTTATATTTTTATTTCATTAACCCATCCTACTTTGTCACAAAATTGATAAATTACCTTCATATCCTCATGTCTGTTTTGTTTTTGCAATGGATCTACTGGGTGATATCAATTTTTTGGTTTTAGATTAAACATTTTTCCAAATTGGACAAGAGAGTCGCCTCTGTGCACAGAATCAGTTCCTGTAATTCTATAAGACCTTCTTCAACTAAGAAAACGGCTAATTTACTTATGAAAAGATATATTTAAATAATAGCACTGTCAACTGCAGTTGACCTTTCTGTTATACCCAGTCACATGAAATATGCATATAAAATGCACTTAAAGTCCCATTTCACAATAAAAAATTAAAAAACGAGTCTAATGAGATATTTGACAGAAAAAAGAGCAACAAAGATATACATAAGAATCAACTAGACATTGTATATACATATCTCTGAATTGTGCATACATAACCAAACAATACGCATATCCAGCGATGCTCGAAATAAATTCTCCAGGATTAACCACACGACTTTCAAGTGTCATCAAGCAAGTATCGAAATTCTTGTTCGAAAGGACGTCGAGAACAAAGCGATATCTTTGCACTTTTCACGCTTTATGGAAATCCTCATTTCAATCAAAGCACCAGAACGTCCATGAAGTATAACAAAAAAAAATTTAACGAGCCTCTAGACAAGTTTCTCGTCCCCTTCCAATTGTCGAGGTTCACTGAAAGTGCTTCATCGTTAAGGGAATAAAAAAAAAATGAATTACACAAACGAGATATTATTCCCTACCAGACAATATTAATACCACTTATTACATTCATGAAATATGAATACCACAAATGATTCTTAATGATAATATTCAAGTTCCATCCCTTTTACTCGCATCTTCTTTTTTACAGCCACTTTTCTCAGTTTCCAGACTCTTTGATTTTATCTCAATTCCCTAACCTCATCTTCGCTCACGTTCCCTCGGCAAGAGTATCAGTACCGGTAGATAATGCTCGTATAACCTGCAAGCTCAGAGCTTTCATTAACATCGTTGAAAGTCCACAGATCCTTCCGTCCGTACAAGGACGTAGGACAAAGTGTTGATGAAACTGGTGTAGCGACGAGTGAGCGAGCTTATGGAGGTAGGAGTTTCAGGTTTGAAGTTTTAGGGGTTAGAGTGGGTTATAACCTGGCTGTGTAAGCTTTCCGTTGTTTTGGAATTTAGATTGCGTCTGTGAACGAATACCTACCGTGCAAGATATTCACAAAGTTTTCTACTTTGATTGAAGAGATAGATTTGCATATTATTTTCTCTTAAGCCGAAGCCCCTTCTATCCCCTTGTCTTCCCCTCTTCACGTTACAGTATCGGACAAACAATTATGACGATTCGTTATATTTTCTAGAAAATACCATCGTTAACCAGTCATTGGCTTAATGAGATGCATGAGGTAATTTAAAGTAACTTACAATTGTCATGGCTACCAATTTCACTCGATGAGTTTCTATCTCGATTCAGGAATACCAATTTGCATGGTATTTCGTGGGACATCGGTACTTGAATTCTACGATTGTAAACAGATCTGAATAGTGGAGTATTGACAATGGAAGAATCTTCAGGATATCCTGGAACAACCCTGGCTATTTTATTGTATGGACCAAAGTATAAATTAAGACAGCCGTTGCGGAGAATTCCGGAAATTTGTACGGATAAAGGAGACGTTTATTTTTATTCGGAAGCACGTACATTTACTTAATGTATTTTGAGGCAGGGAGAATTGTATTTCTTACTGACTACTTTTTCTTAATTGGACTCTGTCGAATTGAGGTTATGTTATGTCTAATAGGTCGAAAGACGTAATTTCGTATAGATGGCAGTACAGTCGAACGACCTCGTTACCAGTTTGGTTATAGGGTGATTCAAACCTTATCTGTGAGATGCAGGTGGCTCCATCTTATTACAAGTCAATGTAGTTATCACCTATATCGCATGTAACCACATTCCCTTGCGCGTGTATCGTTCTATGTATATTGCTATCAATATGGAGTATAGGGAATTCGAATCGCATTTCGATTTAGCCTGAGGCAAGTCTGACCGGATATTCTGCTCGGGTGCTCTTATCGGTACAAAGCGATTGCGCAGCCGGAAGTCAAATGCGTCTGCATTGAAAAGAGTGAACCGGATGTAAGAGTATAATTTTGAATATTAATAAATGGATTATAATTGTAAAATTTAAAAATAATTTTTTTATACTATCTAGGGAATTAAAAATATTTTATAGCTCGATTCACATTCAACGATCATAATTTCAGGGTATTAGTCTGGAGACACGATGAATTTCCGGTATGGCAATTAAATATAATTGCATTAAGCTGTTGGGTTACGGTTGTAATTTGCGATGAGGATGGTGACGATCCCTTGCGATAAATGGAACGCACTGTGAAGCTCTATAGGAAGCCTTACTTGGGTTCCTAAATTTCTACCTTCAACCCTATACCTTGAATTCGAGCAAGTTCTTCGATTACCTTTTCCCTTGGCTGGTCTAAAGGTAAGGTAAGGTCGGTTGGCAATGGTTAGGTGTGTATGGCGGTTCGAGATAAGGATAAGGGTTGACGAGCAGGTATATGGGGTGAGTCGCAACGATCGGAGGGAACAGCCTTACCCCATCTTCAGAATGAAGGACTTCAGCCTAGTGACGAATTTATCTTAAGTGACTCCGCCATTTTCTAGTCAACTGAAGAGAATATAGTTTGTTACTCCCTTGCAGTCGTTCCCCTTTACGGGATAACTTGCCAGGTTTCTGGTAATCCTTTATCCGACGTGGAGAAACGGACATTTATTTTATCGTTATCAGTCATGCGATAAGAAGACGAATGAGTCATAAGATTCCAATAAGAATTTGACAACTTTTTCCTACTCTCGATACTCCCAAACGTATTTAATAATCGTTCCAGTCGATTAGTTCGGAATTCAATTTTATAAATTAATTATAATAATTGAATTAATCGTAAACTGTAAATATCTCTTTTTACATCAATTATCCAACACTTCATTAATCCAATGTATTGATAATTCACAGTTACGTATCTCTGGATAACGTGTACAGGAAGAATCAAGTAACCTCTATCCCAGATGGGAAGTTGCTGGAAGCGAAAGGAAGATCATGTTGGGATAAACTAACGACGGTGTTACCAGAGACGATATACTGGTCGTAGAACTACAGAGAACGAGGTGGCGTAGGTTGAGTCATGAGAGATGCGAAGGTGGAGTATACGAGAGAGAGGGAGAGAGAGAGAGAGAGAGAGAGAGAGAAAGTATGTGTTTAGATGGAGGACGAAGATCAGGATAAGGACGAAGATCCAAGAGCCTAACCAGGTGTACAGTATATATATATATATTTATATGTATATATATAGGAGTATGGTAGATGAAGAAGAGGAAGAAGGCACTGTAAGATACGGAGGAAGAGGCGACCTGGTCTCCTGGGAAATCATCGGTGTCCTCTCTACCTCCACCAGGCCTTCCTTTTACCTAGATCTCATTCTCCTCATCCTCGTAGGTACTTCCTCTGCGTATTACTCGCAGAACGCGACACGGCCTGCCGACCGTAAACTTTACTGTAGCGTGTTTCACATTAACGAGATACAAGATGATATCAGTGAGATAATGGGATATTAAATGTCCTTGGATTTCTTTTTTTTATTCCCAGGTACTCTCTAGGCAGTAAAGAGACGTCTTCCTGTTTGTGATTCGAGATGATGATGATGATGATGATGATGATGATTTAGTATTAAAACGCGTTTATGCAGTGAAACATTTTTTAAACATTGGCGTAGGTGATCGATATTTACGTTACTTTTGGCTTCTGCTATTTCGCATAGGCGTATTCCTTGGATAATCAAAAACCTAGGTATTCATCGACTGACTGACCAGCTGGTCTTGGTTTGTTTTCCGGATGGACTAGGCACTATAAGTACCAGCTTGGAATTGGGTCGTTCCGTCTGGTAATCTGGCTCGTTATAAGAGGACCGAAGCTTTTCATGAAAATCCGTCAGAGCTTTTTCAAGTACCGGTTTTTTTCTAGGGCTACTAGGAACTCTTGCAATTGTTCCTACGCCCTTGGCAATTTTTACCTTTATACGGTATGCTTATATTTTTGTCACTCGGTATATTGTTAATGAAGATTTTTCGTAGTGACGATCTTAGTTTCGTGTTATTTATAAATGATCTTTTCTTACTCGATAATTATTTGCAGCAATGACGAATTGTGAAAAATCCTTTCACGGTTTTAGAATATTATAATAGTAACAATCCATATTCATATTCAAACTATCTATTGGACTAGGCTTTAGTATTGGCTACTACTGTTCAATGTGAATTACCCTTTAGGCCGTAGCACGCGCCACGTTCGTCCAGGGGCGACAAAAGGCAATCGAGGCCAATGGGGCAGTGGCGCACACGCCGGTCATTTGATTGACATCGAAGGGTGCCGAGAGTATCGCGTCGCACTGATTGCACCCATTGTTCCTGGATACAGACACGCACACGTGACCCCGTTGCAGTTGCATTCACATGCCAATAGACTAGTACGAGTACAGTCCCGTCAATGAGGGGTTGAAAAAGATAAACGTATGGGGGAAAAAAAAAATAAAATTCATAGATACTTTTTTTTATCAAAAAATTTTAGTACCCAAAAAATTTCAGGAAGTCCTCACTACTACTCCCCCTGCCAACCCCCTTCTTCGTTCTCCAAGGGACTCTTGAAAACGAGTCCGCGTGTCATGCTACATGCAAAGTGCTTCGAGGCGTGACCCCACCCCTATGACGCGACCTGACCCGACGTCAGTCGACATTTTAAAACGCTCTAAAAGCCAGCCAACTTTCGAGACAAAAAGGCGCTTTCCGTCTTCTTGCTGGTTGGGTTAGGTTAGGTTCAGTTAGGTTGGTAGACTACCTACCTGCTTGCTTCCTTCCTTCCTTCCTTCCTTCCTGGTTAACCAGGTAGGTTTGGTTGGTACCCACTGTTTGTTGTATCTATATTGTAGTCGTACCCCTCGTCTGACTCTCTACTGGCTTTTTCTACTATGGTTCTAACTAAAGAACTTTTTTAATTTGATGGCTACGCTCATGGAAGGATGCGTCTTATGGAAAACTGTTTAGAGGGGTGACTTCGTGTTTCCTGAGTCCTGAGCGACAATTGTTTCACGACGACCAACCTTGTGGCAACCCCTCAGAGACACTTTTGTCAACGTCGTATTTTCTTTTATGTCGCGGTAAATTTTTGAGATGAGACAATTTTTGCTTTTAATTGGAAAGCTGGCTACGAAATTGCTTTAAATTTGTATTTCTTTTTTATATATCGAGGTTTCTTTTCTCATCGACATATATGTAGGTATGGATGAAATTTAACGAGGAATCGGATATTAGTACTGATTACTTTGGATTTTCTTTTTGATGATGTATATACATAAAATCGAGTCATTTTTGAAGTTCGATCAAAAGAAAATTTTATTGGAATTTCAAATGTTCTTGATCGTATTTCTGATATTTTTACATAAAAAAAAAATATAGCGAAACTTTGACCTATTATTTTTTATCTTCATGTATCTTTCATCCCCGATCTCATTCTCTTCACTTGACTGATGCTCGTTTCAACATCGTATAATTTTAACGCAATGTAACACAAGCACAAAGCACCGTGACTACGTTTTAGTAGAGTCTAAAATTTGTAAATACAAGCCCGCGAAATTTGAGCGATTTCGTAATACCACAATTTTCAAATTGCCAATAACAGTGCGTAACCTCCGTACGAAACGATCGCGAAGCATGAATTATAAACTAAAAAAAATTTGTAATCAATAACATACCAACCCCCTGATAACGTTGTCGCTAATGGCAAGGAAGATGGAGTCAGAAATCCCCGAACTAAACGAGAGCCAATTACCAGAGTCGGTCACGCAAAATACCACAATCACTAAAGCCAAATGATGCTCGATTTG
>JARPRH010000909.1:243959-254872 GCA_031763665.1 Calameuta haemorrhoidalis
GAACGAATAGAAAGTCCATGCTTTATTATCATGGAGGTTCTCGAGTATTATGATGAAGTAGAGATTCTTGGTGCACGGCTCAATGGTGTAACCGACTAGATTTCAATCGAACGCTATATGAACTTCGATAAAAAAATGATAAATGAAAAGAAAAAAAAATTATTTTCAAAAGACAACACTCACCATTGAGCCTTGACTTATAAATTTTAATATTCATTCGATTGATTCATTCGGAGCTCCTTAGACTTTCTGTTACTAAAACACAATTGTGCTAGATTTATTATTCAATTTTAAAAATTTCCCCGTTCAATCATTGAACGAAAAATAACTTCCTTCTTAGCATGACAAATGAACTTATGCAATATGCATGAATCATTATTAGGATTATAGCGAACAAGCGTAACGCACATACACGTGCGCTAAGAAGATCTTCCGATGTAAAATTTTCACGTGCAACGGTTAACGTTTCATCCTTTTGACTTTGACATTGTTTACGCGTTGCCAGGAAACGAACGGAACCGGTCTTAAATATAGCCAATCAGCGATCTGCATACCTGACTGCCTCCCAGTCATTGGTATTTCACGATAAGTACAGCCGATAACAAAATTGTTAGACCCGAACGATGGTAACAATTTTGAACGGTAATACTTTACGTCGGCTCATTTCCTCGTATGGCTTAAGAGACAGTAAGCTTGTACGAACAATGAGATACATTCTACGTCGGTTAACACGCTGGTAAGAATAGATTTATTGGCGCACTTCTTCACTGCTGCAATTGCGTATTACTTTGCCATTTCGCAGCTGGCATCCGCTCGGAGAGTATCGACGATGGCGTAAGAGGGTCGCAACGAGGCTTTAAAGATTTTATAGAATTACGTTGAACCGAGGGAGAGCGTCAGAAATTGTACAAACGTTAAGAGATAAGAGGGTTATTAATATCATGGACTTGATTCACAAAGTAGCCGCAAACACGCGCGCCACCAATTTATCTCCCAAATCATCCAGTAAAATAACATTTTAAATTCCGTTCGATCCAATTTAAGCTATAGGAGCTCGTGTAATCTGTTGGATAATATATTATTTATAACTCGTATGCCGATACGAAAAAAATTTCAAACCATTCACAGCGGCGTTACGTGTTTGGTCGCTTTGTTTTTCTCCGCTTTCTTTTTCCGTCGCTTACTTATCGTATGAATGTAAACGACTAGGTGCGGTAGAACAAAAAAATTATTAATTCCATGTCATTTTTACACTCTATAACTTTTTCGTTTAAAGAGTCAGAGATCGAGGTACAGGGTTATTTAATGTTTACAAATTCTTCGAGATTAGTATAATTAAGTGACGAAGCACGGATTAATTAATTTAATTAGTCATTATCGTAAAATCGTATAAAAGCATTGAATCTTGACTAGGAACAAATTTTTCACGATCTTTGAACTAGGTTGCTGATCGTCAGGCATGACAGAGCTGAGCGAGGTTGCAAAAAATTGATCCATTCGCAAAAACGTGACCAGTTTGACTGGATGCAGCATCCGATACGGAATTGCAATAGTTGCTGAACAAGTTGGTACTTTTGTGATTTAGGAATATTTGTCCAATCCAACGCACACAAACATGTATGTTACATAGCATAACATTTTGTACAGTAAAACAATTAACTGATATTTACAACAATATCAGCGTTTGAAGTTCTTGTCTAAAATATGCGGCTCATAGTTATAATTATAGATAGTATAGACAACTGCCAGTAGTATATATTTAAATAAGAACCGGTCACGTGGCACTGCGTCCTTTCCATGAACACAAAATAACGTTTGTGACGTCTAGGCCCAACTAATTGCATATTATTGTTATTATCGTTGGATCGCAGAAAAGCTTTCGAAAAGTCTTCGAGGTGCCGTCGACTAAATTGACACAGAAAGGGGCTGTTCGTTTGTTGACTTAGGCCTCGTGCTCGCCATGTTTGCCTAACATCGGGTGTGACGTCATATCACGATAGAGAGAACAATCTAAGATGGTCACGGAAATTTAGTTCTTTCGCTTTTCCTGGAAAAAAGTTTGACCTTGACGCGCAAGTAATTTTTGATAAAAAAAAAAAAGAATTGCATTCACCCTTCACAAATGCACTCATGACAGTCGCGACCTGTTATCTTATCGTTATTTGTCATTGACAAATGCAAATCGTTTACCCTTTTCGATTTTGAAATTCGCGCGCAAGGTCCCCGTGGATATTTTACTGTGCCTTCTGAATTAATTTGAATTTTTCATTCTTCGTAATTCCGCGCGAACTCCTGCATACGTGAAAATTACACAGACACGCACCTTCCGTTCTACTTTGTTAAAACGAACAATTTACGGCTGCACGATGTGTGGGAGCGGCTTCCGGTGATCTCTCGTATGTATATTTTAGCTTTTTTTTCTTTCACATTCTATGCAGTACATTAAGGTGTACCGTGTTTAGTGTTTGGTTACGTCAATGTTGTAACGAACACTTCCCTAGTGGCTGACTGTTAACCGCAAAACGGGATGACGCGTACATACGGAAGTCTGCGGAAAGGCTGCTGTTCGTTTTTTTCGTTTGAAAATACCGCGCTAATCTAGTTCTTCTGGCGATGGTCTATCGATACTCTTAAAGGGGGACGTTCAGGAGGGACCGCAGAAGTCTTGAGATAGGAATTTCAAATAGACGCCTTTTCGATAACAAAAGTTGGCTCAGTTGGATGTATTTTGGTTGTCATAATTTTGTGGTTGTTTCATAGAAAATTTTTCGAGAACAAGTTAGGTTTATACGTAGTTCACAGTATTTTCATGCATATGCCTCGTAAGGGTTCGTGATGTAATTTATGACGGTTTGTATGGAGCAGCTGTCAGTTGGTAGTCACGGTGCGTTGAACCTACCATGAAAGACAAACAGACAAAGAAAATATAAAGAGTCTATTGAGCATGGAGATTGAATCTCTCGGTAGGATAGACGATAAATTAATATATGTTTTATAAACAATTGTATATTATTTATTGAAATCAATACTGCAGCACTCATTCCCCTTTGTTTGGTTCATCTCAAGTAACGTCAGCCTACGTACGCGTAATATTAGCTTCGGCTTATGGGACGTGCTGCGTATTTACTTGTGGAATTGTTTCTTCGATCTCCATCTTTGATTACCATAACTTCATTTTTCTCCATGGCAGCTTACTCGAGCTACTAACACGTTTCACGGCTGTTTCGAAATCACCTCGTAGTGACGTCTCGTAGTCGCGACTACCGAGACGATTTTCTATTTTGAATTCTTTACGTGGTCACGGCGATTAATTGGATCAAAATGACCGACGGTACGTTCAGTAACATACGTTCAAGGACAAATTCTTGTACCCCACCATAAGTGCCAATTGTCTTTTGACCCTATAATTGGAATATTTTTTTAATTACGTACACTGGTTAATGTAGTTGGTTTCTACAGAAAATCATCCAGGCGGAACATAACAGTTGGATCTTTGTTGAAGTTCAGGATGATACCTAACGTCCTGGGTTTAGTATCTCTCGACTGTTGTTTCCAGGTATAAATTTTGTATGATTACGTAATCAGTTGGTTTTTCATGAAATTTATCGTCCTCGATACAGTTGTTGTAATTCAGCTGAATTTTTTGTTATGTCGTGCAACACAAATGGATTTTTGTACTGTACCGACACGAAGCATCAAACGATTCCTTACTGTGACTCTTTGTGGCACGACACGTGATGGCTGGTCACATGGCTATTAGGGCCACTCTGTCGCTGATTACTCTACAAGGTTGTCGCTGCTGTTTAGGCATTTCATTTGAGTAGCCAGTTGTGGGCTGAGCTCCAATCGAGTTGCTCGATTCAGTATGCGTGAGGAGCGCATTCGTGAGGTATGGCTCTTACGAAGCGTGTGTCTTCTTTTTCAAAGCGAAGGAACAATTTATGCGTGAATTCTCACAAGATTCATCATGGGTCTGACGATAGAGCGAAGAGAATTTTTCTTTCTCGAAAATATTTTACCAATAGCGTTTTGTCTTTTTTACTTTGTCTTGGCTTTTCGGCGTTGTTGTACGACGCGTCTTGCGCATACTAAAAAACTCTAAGTCGCATACCGATTACGTCATTTAGGGCTTGGCCTAGAGCATTACATAACGTACGACGTGAGAAATAACGAAAACAAAAAAATGCATTTAGGATAGTCTTCAGACGATGTTTTGGGACAAATTGAGGGGATGATTTTTTTTTCTAGAATCAAGTATCATGGCTATTGAGCTGGTCATGGTGTGTTTCGAATGTTTCATGAGTTTCAGGTTCGTAATTGAATGAACGACAGTGGACACCACTATCATCACCCCCTGTTTGTCATCTGACGCCTATTGAATTTCATTAATTCAATTTTTTGCCGCTTTAACGTATATAAGAACTTTGTGTTCTCGGCGTCTGGCATACATCTACCAGAGATAGTCGAATTTGTTAAAAGAAAAAACTTGCAACGTTGCTGTACTTACTTTGACGTGCGAAAATTTTTAAATGACTCCATTAAGTCCAGCTGTTGTAATCATGATATTTCACACGGTTGTTTGCCAGCAATTACGGTCGCAACGAGCACTTTTTTTTTCGAAAAAATTCCTCGACTCGTTATCAGTTCGTTTAAACGTGATTCGCAGTCGGTAACCGTTTTATTATGAATTTCGTTGAAGACCTTTCGAAAATAATTGTCTGCTAATGCCGTTGCTTCTCGACCTTTCAGCAACAACGATATTTCCTTCGCGAGCTGAGAACGTTTGATTATGCGAAATAGCCTTTACTTAGAGAATCACGTGTTTTGTTGTTGTTGCGGCATACCTCTTACGTGGCTCGTCACTTCACGGATGCATTGGCGTACAGCGGTCTTTCCTTACGGTTGCATTGCTGCACAATCGTTTCACGTAAATGCGTGTCAATGCATGTCAAGCGTACAATTGAATGTACTCTGACCTCTTTTCAAAGTTTATTATTTTGTTCCGCGTGATTTTTGTTAACTCTATCAATACGCGCTATGGAATTTTGTATGCTTCAGCGATAACGTCTCGAGTACGCAGAGCTTGGTGCGACAATTGGAAAAAGTTTTTGACAATGTTGTAAGCATATTACGGATTGCGTGGTTAAACTTTATTATTATTTCTGTGTATTATTGCGCTTTACGTGGTCAGCATTAGTGCACGGGCATATGCATATGCAATGTGCGTAATATGTCTTGGCAAAAACCACAAACCAGAAAAGAAGTCCACTGACCCATTTTGTCAGACAGAAAGTCGAGCTTGTCATATTATCAGTTGACAGTTTTACCACCTTCTCTCTTGTGCAATATGAATAATTACGAAACGAAATTTTTTTTGTCTTGACTAATTCTCCTACTCTTGTCGGAAAAACTTTGAAAATTAATTTCCAGCGATTCGTCTTGTTTAAAAATTTCAGAAAAAGATGGTCTCCTCTTTTTAGTCTCTTGTCTTTGTGTGCGGTTTGAGAAATAAAGCCTCTTGTGAAGTAAAGAGGCTCCCAAAAATTGCACCGCGTAACAAATTAATGTACGGATGCGATAAATTGTTTATTAATGGGTTTCAGCAACAGTACCCTCACGAAACGATCATTGAATACTTTGCTCCCCTAAGACAAGGACGATTCTTTTGGCTCGCGCTGCATATATCTATGGAGTACGCGATCGAAATATCCTTGCGGGTTTGTCTGGCCATCTGGCGTCAGTTTCGCGAAGCTTTGCCGTTTCAGTTGGTACATGCTATAAAGTAGTCTCGAGTTCGAAGCTTTTTCCTTGCAGCTCACTTGTGTCTCCATTTACACTTTTTAATCGTAATCGATCAGCGTCCGAATCAGCTGACCAGGACAACATTACAGCGAGGTAACGCTATGGCCTTGACTTCGAAGAGTGGTTCACATATTTCTGGCATTGACCTAATAAATTCTTTACTTTTCCCTCCCCCACTTCTTTATACACTCATAGAAACTCATAAGTACAGTGTTAATAATTTCGAACGTTACTTAATCATCGTATTATCATCGCCTTGAGTGCGGTTGGTTTTTTTTTCTTGTGTATTCTAAACGTGAATGATGAAATTTATGAATTCTTTTTTTTTTTTTCTATGACACATATATTTCTCTTGGCCTTTATAAGTGTAATGGATTGGCCCTTATAGAATTTTCGACTACTCTTGACAGGTGGTACTCGTTAAAGTAATTCCGTGAAATGGATGTAAAATTGAAGTTGACATTATCAGACAAAGGCTGACGATTAAATGCTAATTGCTACTATTAATCAGCAAGTGCTTAACAGTTTAACGTACAAGCGTTCTTACCAAGATAGGTAAATATTATCATAGACGACTGGATTAATTTTATGGATAGTCCAATTGACGATGATCTTAGGAAAAAAAAGATAGAGAATTTCAATAATGATTTCAATTGTTTAATATTTTTTTTTAATTAAAATTCCGAATCAAGAGATGTTCCTCTTTGGATTGTAATAAAAATCTAAATCAAGAGGTTACACGATAATACGAGTATACTGTATACGATATTATCTTGTACGTGTAAATATTTTTTTTTTCTTCAGAAGATTGCACTTCAGGTACACACATTAAGTAAAAAAGATAACGACCTACCGGTTAATTTAGGACTAGGCGCAGTACAATTAGGCTTATTAAAATTTCATTTCCACCCGTTAGAAATTCAATCCAGTGACAAAAAAGTCGCGCACGATAGGTCGATAATTTATAAAAAAAATAGAAAATTGCCGAAGTTCAAGCTACGTGTTTTGGGTGAAACGTGAAAAAAAAAAATACGAAAAATTTTGATAAAAATATGTGACAGAGCTTCGCCGAAATTTTACAACGCCAAACTAACAAAAGTATCAACTCAATTGCTATTATCAGTTGCAGTTTAATTATCTTGTATAAAATCAGCATGTTTTTTCATTTTTACTCTTTTTCCACTGTACCGTCAAGCAGGAAAAGTTACGTGCTACAATACGCATCCTACTATCAGGTAGCTTATCATTGCCACCTCGCACACATGCTCAGAAAGAACCTGTACCAGGTTCGGGCGACGATCTTCCAAGTTCTAATTGCTCCAAGATATGCCCCTCTACGAATGACTTTATGGTCCGGCCGTATCGTAAATGGTGATAAGCGGGCCAATGGGATCTTTGATCGCGATCTATGGTCCAATCGTCTTGTTGGCTCGCGTTGGCTCACCTTCAGGTTTCACCGTTAACCTGGCTCTTTTTTTTTTCTTTCTTTCTTCCTCTACGAGCAAGAACTCGTGCGCGCTTACACAGCCAGCTAAATTATAAGTATACAGAAAGCTTTGCCCATTATTCTTATTGTCCGAAGGCGTCGCTGAGCCAGTTCGAGTTTGTTCGCAGTGCGTGACGGCTGTTGGCGTCGACGTACGATTGTTGCTTCGAAAAAAAAAAAAAAAAAAAGATCGTAAGTAAATCTTGACTCGTCGCACGGTCTGCCGTTGCGAAATTTATTTTTATCAAAGTAATAACAATAATATACAAGATTTACAGGTGGCTTTAATTTTTATTGGACTACATTTTATTAACCTTCTTATACTGTCAGATGAATTTCCAACCCATTACATTTTTTTTATCCGTTTTTTTGTGAATTATTTTAAGGGTGTGGCTCGTCCCTCGTCGATTACGATTTACAGGTCTTTAATTTTTAATTAATTAAAAAAAATTTTTTTCGATCCACCATTTTTTGCGTTTTTATTATTTTCGCGGGATTTTTGATCATAGGCAAAAGTCAGTTCTGCTTGGGACAATTGAAATTATGAAATTTATTCTATCTGTCTAATTAATGGCATCTTTGTTTGATGCAATTACGTCATTCTTCTTCGAGGGTCTCAGCCCCTCGTTTTTTATTCGAATCATCGTGACATCCGCATCCACAGCGGGTTCCTCCTATGGTGTCGTCGGACGCTGATTCACGTGACCGTTAATTTATTTTTTTTTCCTTCGTAAAATACATTAACTAACGAGCTTCTTGCGGGAGACGAAATACATTTCTTGAACGAGAATAAAACGTTTAACGAACGAGATACTTCTTGAATGGGTATAACGATATTACGAAATGTGTAATTTCAGGTTATTGCAAGGATTTCTGGATTTAGTGTTATCAGACCTCGGAATAATAATTGGACTATTCTCCATACACACACACACGCGCGCGCGCGAGTATTAACGTCTGACAGAATCGTTACGTACAAGGTTAAAAAAAATTTTCGAAATCCCAACTCAACCAAGACTATTAATATAACTTTATGGATGTTTCCTTTTTAAAATGATTTATACCTGTACCAAAACTGATGACGATTGTTTTACATATAACGTCAAGTCATGTTTAATTATTGATAACCGTTGACTAATAACAGCTGACTTGACCTATATATCTATCAACTCGCTATCAGACAGCTTCTTCAAAACGCTATCGTTTCAAGACTTGCCAATGGGAAAAAAAATCATTTGCAAAATGACAATTAAATAAAAATATTTTGTACCTTTTGTATCTCAAAGTCACGCTTTTGGTGGGACATGTTTAGTCTCTCTCTTTTTTTTTTAAATCAGAAATTACGATACGACGCTTATCAATAATCATCCACGAATATATTCAACGGTTATCATCTG
Source organism: Calameuta haemorrhoidalis (assembly GCA_031763665.1). Lineage (NCBI taxonomy): Eukaryota > Metazoa > Arthropoda > Insecta > Hymenoptera > Cephidae > Calameuta > Calameuta haemorrhoidalis. The sequence continues at coordinate 252,645 of JARPRH010000909.1, forward strand.
ACTTGTATCTTGGGAAACGGTTCAATTGACTTTCACGTATTATATGTAGTTTGCAATTGGTTTATCAGTAACTTTGGTATTGCGATGAGAGACAATAATCATTACCAATGATAATTATTTTTTTTGCTAATTGATATCTTTTTTTTTCTTGACGAATTTTTTGAAAGAACTTCGTTTAATGTATTATATAAAATTAATTAATGACTCCATCGTGCTTTTGGAACGTTCGCACGAATCAATCATCGTAGAAATTCTAGAGTGACCACTAGCTGCGATCTGAGTACAATCAGCTGATCGTTAAATTCCACTTCAGTCATATCGGACATATGATACTTGATAAGGATATGCTATGTATAATCTGGACCAGGATCAATTTATGATTTAGTTCTCGTCGTATTACTTTTACGATGCTTTATATTGAGAACAAAGGAGATACGTGGATTTTACAGTGCCTCTTTCTGTACTGTCTACGTTTTCCGACTGCCATATAACTAAAATGTCACAAGACTTACGCAACTGAGACTTGTAACCATGTTGAAAACACTTCAACTGGTACTTGAAGCGAAATTCTTCACGATAAGGAGGTTAAGCGAATGTCACGAGTTTTAAGATGAGTTTAGGACAAATTTTTTTTATTCAATTAATTTTAATAAAAAAAAGTTTGTATCTCGCTTTTCGAACTCGTTTCTTTGCCCGTTCAAATCTATACGTTGACAATAGTTTGAAAATATTATTTATTTCGTTCGTTCATTGTTACTGGACTTACTTTTTTTTCGACGGGTTACAACTGCCCGATTACAACCTCCTGATCGCTACTAATGAATCACTGTTGATTCTGGTAATTGATTTGTATCGATTTTACAGTGTTGAACTCGTAATCTGCTTTGCAGTTGATCGGATGTTGTTGAAATGAAAAAAAATGTTTGAAGAAAATAAAATTTATATGCCCGTTGTACCTGTTATAGTTTATAATAATTTTGAGAATTGATTTCACTGTTACGCAATGTATCGATGTTCTACTATCAGGCAACAATAAATCGTCGTGTTTGGCAAAATCATACCGATAATTTTTCAGGATAGGATGCTGCGAATGTCTGTGTGCGTTTTACTACGTTAACCAGTAGCCGTGAAGGATAGAGATCAAAGCCGGATGATCGTTAATTTTTGAATGAGATAAAAATAATGAAAAACCATTAATTCAAAGCATCAGACACAGATGATCCGAAGTAATCAACATGAACTTTAAATTTGATGAAAATTGTTTTTTTTTCATTCTTTCAGGTCGTTATAAAATTTATGTAAAATTCAGTCCCCACGATTTTCATCGACCTGTCGTCGATAGTTGCTATTTTGATTCGTCAAATGACGCGCAAGATGCGTCATTTTATTTATTATTGCTAGGGCGCTTCTATTGCGAAATTAATACGATTATTATTTGTGCTCGTAAAAACTTGGTCGTTCACGAAAAGTCTATTACGAAGATCCACAAGTGTTCTAAAAGACGTTGCAACAGGATCATTTCTCTGTTTTAAAGACTTTATCGTGGTATCATCAAACACTAATATTTTTCCAAGTGAATTGCACACCTGAACTGACATTATCGAAATTGATCAATGTATTCGCCGAGTATCGCTCTGGCACCTTACTAGGTATTGGCGTCAAAATGTTGCCTTTGATGTGTTCCAAAAGTTGATCGTTACGGATCTTGGCAAGTCGTCATCGATTTTTGATAATCAAGAGTAAAGTTGGGAAAACAATGTGTCTCGTGTATTAATTCACGTCTTAAATTCTTCGTATTGGCATCACTTTACGAGGAATATCTGTGAATGACGAATATCGATCATTCGGTAGTTTGATGTGTTAGAAATTTTATTGGACATTCATACAGATAAAGAGCTTTATCGTCGCGTTAATATTATCTCGCTCTTACTGACAGTTTGAATTATCAAAATGGCAAGATTGACGTGACGATAATTCGACGTGACGGACTATCGAACGGCAGAGCTTTCATAATACAAGTTTATTATAACTTCGGTACGGATAACAGAGTTCGTGATAATTTTCATGACATTGGAACTTAGTTATATTGGGGTCATTGGGGGTTTAATTATTTTTTTAAAACAATTAAGGTTTCTTTTATCAGCTTTTTAATTTTTTTTTTATTTCAGGTTTGAACAACAATCGCCTTCAACATGGGGGCGTTATTTCGTAGCGAAGAAATGGCTCTG
>JARPRH010000909.1:275257-339305 GCA_031763665.1 Calameuta haemorrhoidalis
CGATCGGTGAAAGTACTTAAAGTTGTTTTTAGAGCCATTTGGAATTAGAAAGTGGCTTGTTTTTATTTTCATTTAGTCCGCCATTATCAGGACTTTGACGTTAATGAATAGATTTTTTTAATTTTACGTAAGACAGTATCAATAGTTTTTTTAAATAATTAATATGCCTATTAAAAGTATCAGATCGTACGTATAATTAGTAGTTTGACGAATTTCTTTCTTTTTAATGTATCCATTGCATAATTTTGTTCGGCTGCTCGCGAAGTTTGACTTATTCAAAATTTAATTTTATAGGTGAGAATTTTGGTGAACGTCACGCAAGACACGGAGAATGTTACTTTGCATGCGGTTGACATGAAAATAGATGAAAACCATACGAGCATAAGAGAATATTCTTCAACGGCTGGTGCTTCTGCTAACAGGACGTTAAAAATTGACTGTCAAAAAAATGACACTGCCAGACAATTTCATATTATACAAACAACGGATACGCTAAAAAAGGGCAAACAATATACAGTGTATTTAAAATTCACCGGTTACCTGAACGACTATCTTCAAGGCTTCTATAGAAGTTCGTACACCGTTGGAAATCAGACCAGGTAAAAAGTTGATAAAAAAATATCCAATCGATCAAAGGCATCGATCACTTGACTCTGTTGCTGGTTTACTCACGGTTTAACGTGCCTGCATTATAGATGGATAGCAACGACACAGTTTCAGGCAACGGATGCACGTCGTGCTTTTCCATGCTTTGACGAACCAGCCCTTAAAGCCAGTTTCCAGATAAGTATTGCTCGTCCAAAGAACATGACGTCAATTTCGAACATGCCCAGAAAAGGAGAACCTCAGCCAGTGTCGGTAACATTGATAGCGACAAGATAATAAATTTATAAAAATATATATTATTAATGATAATCTTTTGTATCTAGATCTGGCATACCAAATTATCTGTGGGACCATTACGAACGCTCTGTACCAATGTCCACTTACTTAGTAGCATTCATTGTGTCTGATTTTGAAGTTTTGAGGTCCCCATCCGGTAACTTTAGTGTATGGGCCCGTAGCGAGGCTATTAATCAGTCTCTGTACAGTTTGGATATTGGACCTAAGGTTTTACAGTATTTCGAAGACTACTTCAAAATTAACTTTCCGTTGCCGAAAATGGATATGGTTGCTCTTCCTGATTTTTCGGCCGGCGCTATGGAGAATTGGGGTCTTATCACTTATAGGTAAAAGTAAAAAATTAATTGGGAACATTGATAAGCGTACGAGACATTAAACTTTATTGGGATTTGTTGTTTTCAATTTCAGAGAAACTGCCATGTTGTATCAAGAGGGTGTATCGACCAGTAGCAATCAGCAGCGTGTCGCTACTGTTGTATCTCATGAACTTGCTCATCAGTGGTTTGGAAATTTGGTGACGCCAAGTTGGTGGACTGATTTGTGGTTGAACGAAGGCTTTGCCAGTTACGTCGAATACATTGGAATGAATGCGGTAATTTTTATAGACATACATAGCTACTGAATACTATTTGCGAAATATTAGGCGAATTTTTAACGTGTAACGTTGACGTAACATTAAGGTGGAACCAAACTGGAAGGTCTTGGAACAATTTGTGGTACACGAATTGCAAAATGTCTTCAGTCTGGATGCCTTGGAATCATCGCATCCGATTTCTATCGAGGTTGGACATCCAGATGAAATTAGTGAAATTTTTGATAGAATTTCATACGGGAAAGGTGCTTCTATTATTCGTATGATGGATCATTTCCTCACTACGGAAGTGTTTAAACGCGGCTTAACCAATTACTTGAACAGCAAGTGAGTATAAGCGTAAAGAATTTTTTTTCGAATATTTTTGAAAAACTTTTTTTTAATCTATCAGAGCCTATCAGAGCGCCGAACAAAATGATCTTTGGGAAGCTCTCACAAAACAAGCGCACAAAGACGGTGTGCTCAGTTCGGATAAAACTGTAAAGGAGATTATGGATACTTGGACTTTGCAAACTGGATTCCCTGTTGTCACTGTTATTCGTGATTACAACAAGGGCAGTGCCTCGTTGACTCAGGTAGAAGAATTTAAAAAATATTTCTGAGCACTGAGCATTTTTTAATAATTGAACAAATTATAATATCATACAAAATGTTGTTTAGGAACGATTCATGCTACGGAATGGTACAGTAGTCGCGTCGTACAAAGAAAAACCAAAATGGTGGATTCCAATAACTTACACAACCGAGAGTTCTAAGAATTTCAAAATCACACAGCCATCTCATTGGATGGAAGCTGAAACGTCTCTGACACTTCCTGATCTTGGTGCAAACTCATCACAGTGGGTGATCTTCAATGTCCAAGAAACTGGTAAGTATTTAATGATATTATTGCTCCACACTGATCATAATATTTTAATCACAATTTTCTACACCTCTTCAGGCTACTACCGAGTAAATTACGATAGAACAAATTGGCAGCTCATTATTAAACAATTGAACAACGTGATGTTCAGTGACATAGGAACGATCAACAGAGCCCAACTGATAGACGATGCTCTTAATTTAGCCAGAGCTGGAAGATTGGATTATACAACTGCACTGGATGTAACCTCTTATCTTGCTCATGAAACTGAATATCTTCCATGGAAAGCAGCACTGACAGCTATGGGTTATTTGGATAACATGTTAATCAAATTTCCGGGTTACGATAAGTTCAGGGTAAATATCGAAATGGGTTTTAGTAGCTTATAAATTTAAAAAAAAATCAACGCTATTCTTCTGCAGATTCATGCCCTTAAATTATTGGACAATGTATATAAGCAAACTGGATTCAAAGATACACCAGGGGATCCACAATTGACTGTCTTCACTCGGATCGACGTGTTAAGTTGGGCCTGTAGTTTTGGGCACGAAGATTGTGTACGCAATGCAGTCACCCAATTTCACAATTGGCGCAACGCACCCAATCCCGACAAGAACAATCCGTAGGTATCCAGTGGTTATAAAAAAAGGAAAATTGATTAAAAAATTTTTCAATGCTGTCAATTAATTTTCATAGAGTCTCACCCAACTTGAAGAGCGTCGTTTACTGTACGGCCATGCGCGCCGGTGGCGAAGCTGAATGGGACTTTGCTTGGCAACGTTACTTAAACACAAATGTAGGCTCCGAAAAGGATCTCTTACTTAACGCTCTTGGATGCACGAGAGAAACTTGGATATTGAGTAGATATTTGGATTGGGCAATTACGGACAATTCCGGAATTAGAAAACAAGACGCGGCTCGGGTATTTGGTTCGGTTGCGAACAACGTCATTGGTCAACCGTTGGCCTTCAACTTCTTGCGCAACAAGTGGGCACGTCTTAAAGAATAGTAAGTTCGTCGAGACCTGTGATTACGCGTTGATGAAGTTCTTGTGTTTGGTTTAAAAAAAAAAACAATTTTTTGTTGTAGTTTTGGTACGTCACTTTTGACAATCAACAACATCGTCAAATCCTCCACAAAGAGAATGAACACCAGGTTTGAGCTCAAGGACGTAAGTAGTGCTCATAGTTCAATTGTTTGTTTCAATTTTTTTTACATTGATTTTTAACCTGCAATTGGTCCATATGCAGTTGTTGGAATTCGTTACGGAACACAGAGAGGAATTGGGAACTGCGACAAGAACCGTTCAACAGGCTATGGAACAAGCCGAAGCCAATATACGGTGGCTGGAACGTAATCACGCAACAATTCGCGAGTGGCTGAACCGAAACACAGCATAAACCTTGACGCACAAATTTTAATCGCGAAATCGATAAGTTGAGAGCAAAAATTTTTTTTTGTGCTGATTCCAGCTAACTCGATCTTTTTCTATTCCACTGTCGTACCACGTCGAGGAATCTCAACTTTAAATTAATCTTATCGTGAATAATTGCCAAATGTCTATGGAATTCGTAAGACACGTAAGTCTCTTGTAAGTAATTGTAAATATATATGCATATATGTATGTATATCCTTAGTACATACATATAAACATGCGCGATATTAATATATATATATATAAACACACATATATATATGAATATTTAAAATCTAATTTATGCTATCATCTAAGAATTATTAAGAAATCCGGCGATATTTTGCCGCTCAGAATTTTTATTGATAATTTTATAATTTTCATATCGGTACGCGGATACAATTGTCTTTCATTATATAGATAAATAATTATTAAAATTATGGTAAATCTAAGTGAGAAACGTCTTCTACCTGCGCTCGACGTGCTCAAAATTTATTTCGTTCATTTTTCGAACAAAATACTTGAATTCACAATCTATTCGAGTTCAAAGGCCAAATGGATTGTATTGACGTGATTATGTATAATGAACGATAAATCGCACAATTTTTAATTATAAATTATTTTTAAAAACTTATTTGGTTTTCACGCTGGATGTCGTATGTACTTATTGTCTTTGCTTTTGTCATTCCGACACTTGAAGACGATAACTGTAGGTATTTCTCAATCGTCATATTTCTTATCATAGGTTATCGAAAACTTTCATATGCCATGACTGGTATTGATGATACTTTTGTGTTTCAATTATTGTACGCTCCACGATTTTTTTTACACATAATTTTGACACTGTATTGTTCATACAATGTTACAATTGATACCGCGATAATAAAGTCGTATTAATTTGTACGATGCTTTTCTCATTTTGTTCCTACGATAATCCATCTTTCGTGACGTTAAATCCCATAATCACAGAACACAAATCTCTATTGAGCGATTACGTGACGCATGTGGATACTTGATTGAGCTTCATTAAAATCAGGTTAGTATACTATATTTACACATGTACGCTAGATATGAAATTTGAATATCACAATTCATGATATCAGTAATTAATGTTTAACTATTTTCTCTGTAGCTCGTCGCTTTCTTTTACAGTAAATTATTATGCAAATCAGTGCTACCAATATTATTACCAGTAATAACGTTAGCAGTGTTATCAATATGATTTTCATTTGGCGACTGAGCCCACTTTCTTCTTTATCAGTCTCAGAGCTGCTTCCGCTTGGACTTGCTGTCGTCGTTTCGGATCCTTCCGGTATTTCCTCGTTGTTATCAGTTCGCGATTTCAACCAAGCTAATATATCTGGCGAGTTCGTTTCAAACCATTGATAATTCGCTTTAGCTGTGCTAACTGCTGAATTTAGGGTTTCGACGATTTCCACAATGTCATTTTTATTAGCAGCGATGAAGGCTTCCAGCTGAATTAACAAAAATTTTCATAATGAATCTTCGCGTTGAATTCTATTTTTAAAACGTTTTATTTACACGAGAAAAAGGACACGTACCTTTTCTATTTGCTCTTTAGTTGAAATATGTGCGGCGGCACTGGAGAACAAGCTGCCAACCGAACTCCACGTATTGTAACTGTAATAAAAAATTAGTATCAATTATTTATGGCGATTAATAATAATTTTGATAATCGACGAGACACTTACTAGCTGTATACGTCGTTATAATTTTCATAAAGGAAATTAAGTGTTGCTTCCAATCCAACTTGACCAGCCGTGTAGACCGAAGAAAAGACAGTTGAAATATCTTGTTTTCGAATAACATTATCCGTGGTGATAGAGATGCTTAGGTAGCTGAAATACAATAAAATATAATATTTTAATCACATCCATAAAAATTCGTAACTTAAGTACCCTTATTTATAACATACTTTTCAAGTACCGCTGTATTTTGCGTACAACCAAGTGCATTCAAAATTACTACTTTTTCGGATCCAAAATTCGATTCCAAATATCGATTCCACAGGAACAACCAATCCTCGTGAGAACCATATTTCAATGCTGTACAGTAGACAGTTGGTCTAGCATTGGGACTTATCCTGGAATAAAATAGAAATCAGAAATTAGATCAATACAAAAATCGATACCTTAACGATCTATCAATTTTAACTGTACATATAGGTATATACCATTTTGTGTCATCAGCACGCCAAGCTGAAAATAATTCTTGTGACCTCGCAATACATTCCTTATGACCATATTGACATGCCCATTTGAGAATGAGCTGTCTGTTCAATTCATCCAAGTGGCCTTCTTGCTCAGAATCTTCGAAACTAAGTTTTTGATAAGCTTTATCAACAATTTCAAGAATGTATTCACCGAAGTCTTTGTTGATCGACTGTCCCTCAAAGCGTTGCGTCCAATAAGCGATATCGTTGAAAAGTGCTTTCCAAGGAAGATGATTCAACTCCTTTGCCAGATATTGAGTCGCGTTAAGCGCAAGACCGTATTCAACGTATCTTCCTCTAGCCAAGCTCAAAAGATCATCGATGATCTGTGCACGATTTATTTCGTGAATTATTTCATACCGATTACTTTTAAGTACAGCTATCAAACGTGCCCAATTAGTTTTGTCATAATTCACACGGTAATATCCAACTTCCTGAATGTTCAGAATTAACCATTCGTCGCTGATTCCTAAATCGATGCTAGTTTTCTTTTCACCGAACCAAACTGCTGTTGTTGTTGTTGTGTTGAAATTTGCACTGGAAGCTGTTGTATATGTGATTGGGATCCAGAACGTATAACCATAGGACGAAGACAGGCTGCTGTCAAGCAGGAACCGTTCCTGTTTAACGAAATGGATAATTATTATTTACAGCTGAATTGCTCGATGTTCTTGTTCAATATTTTTTCTTTAACGTACCTGCGATAGCGTCAGTACTCCGTTGCTCAAGCTGGCGTGAACTAATGGTACACCTGATTGACTTGCCCAAGAGTTCATAATCGTAGATACAGAAACATTCGAGTCACCTAATACTTGATATTTATCAACTTGAGTTTGCATGGCGTCCCAGAGGTATTCAGGTAGTACAGTACTGTACTGATGTTCCACCAGGTAATTGTGTAAAGCATGACTAAAGACGTTTGAACCAAAACCATAATGCATCATACGTATCACACTGGCAGCTGAAACGAAATTTTTAATATATAATAATGATAAAGTGATAATATTTTTTGACCCACCTTTTCCATAAGCTATCGTATCGAATCCGCTAGAAATTGCTGCAGGAGACGATACGTCATGATTCATAGGATGAATCGTCGGAGATGCATCTGCCTGCATTGCTATTTGAAGCTGGTAGACGACGAATTGTTGCAGTAAATTCCATTCCGGTTGAATCTAATCACAGCAGAGATGAAAGGTGATTTATTAATTTTTCATTTTTTTTCATCTTAAAAATTATTCTACTCACAGAGTCACTGACTACCCATTGGAAATATTGTGCGAATCCTTCATTGAGCCAAGTGTAATCCCACCAGTGGCAAGTTACCAAATTACCAAACCACATGTGTACGAGCTCATGAGAAATTATGGTGGTCAAATATTTTTTGAATGTCGCTGACGTCACGTTATCACTTGCTAAAAGACCGTATTCCCTTGAAAAAAATAATAAGATTTTAATACAACAAACAATGCTTATAGCTGATTTAAATACTGTTCAAATAATTTTATTTGTCAAATAACGGTCTTTAATAGCGCTTCCTTAATGAATGCATAAGTTTCTTGATTTTTCATCAAATTCAATAATACTTGAAGAGTTCAAACAAAGTGCTTTTAAATTTTACGTTAATGTACTTGTACAAAACACTCACCTATACGTTACGAGACCCCAATTCTCCATAGCGCCTGAAGAAAAGTCAGGTATAGCAGCCATATCCATTTTTGATAATGGATAAGCAACGCCAGTATAATCTTCTAAAAATCTCAGAGCTTCTTGACCAACTCTCAACGAATAATCAGCATACGGAATAGCGTTAGGTCTTGCCCATATGCTGAAATTCTCATGTGTATTTGTCAGCGATTCAAAATCTGACACAATGAAGGCAACCAGATACGATGACATTGTTGGAGTTTCACTATAAGTATCCCATGTACGATTTGGGATATTTGACATAAAAGATTGGCTTAATGGCATATTACTAAGAGTATGATAAGAGTTTAATCTCTCTATATGGACACTGAATTTGGCTTTGAAAGCTGGCTCATCGAAGCACGGGAAAGCTTTTCTAGCATGAGTTGGCTGGAATTGTGTGACGGCGATCCAGCTGAAATCGAATGATTACAATTAGGCAAATCAGAGTAAAATAAATTAACGTTATAATTAAATTTAAAAAAAGTCTTACTGAGTTTCATCAGCTTCATCCGTATAAGAGCTACGATAAAATCCTGTCATATCGTCATTCAAAATACCACTATACGAAATGTAGACGAACAGTGTTGTACCGGCAACAACAGTGCTGTTCAAATAGATGTTGAAGCGATGAGTTGTTGGGTTCAGGGTGTAGCTAGATACGTAAATTGGGTCAACAGAATTTTGATAAACAGTAATGTTGTTTATCGTTAGCTCGTTTGCATGAAGAATTATTGCTGATGTGTTTTCAGCAACTGTCATCTTTATCGTGACTTCGCCTTCGAAGACAAAGTTGTCTTCTTCGAGATATGGTGTCAGATATATGTCGTAACTTGATGGATAAATTGTTGTTGGCAATCTGTAGTTTTTACTGGGGTAGGTTGTATCGAGCCATTCATAAATTGGTGGTGAATATTTGGTGTACCAGTTCAGTTCGTAATGAGCTCTGGCTAAGTAGGATTGCAATGAATTTGCGATCGACGTTAAATTAGAGCCGTGATTGTCAATGAATTTTGCATACTGTAATTTTATAAAAATAATTAATGAAAACTAGGTATAAGGTTTTTGGGTAGATGGTATTTGAAATAGAAAGTACCTTTTCAACGAGCTCTTTTGTAGAGAATTGCAGAGAAAGACCACTCAAGTATTTTCGGACGTTGCTGAAATCTCCGTAGCTGGAAGACATTGTTTTGTTAGTTTTTTCATTTAAAGAAATTTTATGAAAATTTTATATCCGACAATTCGTTTACTCACTAGTCGTACATATCGTTGTAGTATTCCTCGATAAAGTCCAAAGTGTAATTAGCACCTGTTATACCCGTAGAATAAACTGAACTAAAGACAGTCGAACTATCTTGGAATCGAATTCCAGAATTATGGGTAATGGCGGATTTCAAGTAACTAAAATAAGAAATAAATATATCAATGGATCTGTCAGTTCAATTTACTCTGGTAGTAATTATCATTGTAATTACTCGTGTAGTATAGTAGTATTTCGGCTGCAACCCAAGCCCTTTAACATTGTGATCTTTTCGGTAGCAAAATTAGAATTGAGATATTTCTGCCATAGGAATTGCCAATCTTCGGATGATCCGTGTTTAATAGCAGTGCAATAGACTGTGGTTCTTTGATTGACTGGAACTCTATGAAAAAGAAGTAATTTTAATTTGACACTGAATTAAGTAAAACGACAATTTTACATAAAGTAAGCCAAGCAATAAATTTTCGTACGGTGCAAAAGAATTGACACGCCACGCAGCGAACAATTGCAGTGAAGTAGAGATGCATTTCTCGTGACCATAATCACAGGCCCAAGTAAGTATGTGTGGTCTAAGCAATTTGTCATAATAATCTTCGTCATCGATATCACGAAAACCAAGTCTGTTGTAGTTGGGTTGTATGATAGTCAAGATATGTTTCTGAAAAAAATAAAAAATAAAAAAATACATCAAACCGGTTCATCATCCCATGCTATAACGAAATTTCGAATGCACTGACTTGGAAGAGATCCTCAAGATGTCTGCCGGCTACGCGTCTCTTTAAGTATACAAGAGCATTAAAAGTAGCCAAGAATGGTAGATGATTGGTCTCTCGAATCAAATACTGTGTCGCTGACAAAATAGTAGAATAGTGTACGTAACCTGCTCTACCAAGATTTAAAAGATCATCCATGATCGAGGCACGATTTAGTACATGAACGGTATTCAAATCATCGTTCTTCAATAAATTAATTATTCGCTGCCAGGAATCAGTATCGTAATTAACCCTGTAGTAACCTGAAATTAATAATTTGGGTAAACGATTGTGATTAATGAAGAAATATCATTAAATTGAAATCCGTATTAATTACCAGCTTCTTGAACATTAAAGATGACCCACTCATCCGTACTATTCAGTACCACAGAAACAGTTGGTTTGTTCAACCAATATTTGGGCGTCGTTGTATTAAAGTCAGGATTACTTTTCGTTGCCCACGTTATAGGTACCCACCATGTTACGTTTATCGGAGAATTCGCATAATTGCGAAGCAAGAAACGTTCCTGAGACAATGTAACTGTGCCATTTTTAATGACAACAGACACAACTGGGAAGCCAGCTTGAGTGGTCCAAGTATCCATGACTTCTTGAACAGTTGTATTCAATTCGAAACCAGCTGCATTAACTTGCGTTTGGAAGGCATCGAATAGATCCTCGGGTGTAGCAACATTATATTCCCGAGCTTTGAGGTAATTGTGTAGGGCGTTATTAAATAATGTTGTGCCAAAAGTTTTCTCCATCATGCGAATGATGCTGGCGGCTTTGGCATATGAAATAGTATCGAAGATTCCTGCAATTGATGTTGGACTGTACACGTCATAAGTCATTGGATGACTGGAAGTGAGACCGTCAACGGCATATGAGACCTCCAATTGTTCCACTACAAATTGATATTCTAAGCCCCAGTTTGTTTCGACCTAAAAAAATATCAATTGGTGAAAAATAGTTAAAGTTGATATCACATATGATCACGTATGATTATGTGGTAATTCAATGATTATTACCTGAGCCATAGCGTGGTATTGGAAGTAACGTGCGAATCCTTCATTCAGCCAGAGATACTTCCACCAAAGTGGGCTGACCAGATTACCAAACCACTGATGAGAAATTTCGTGCGAAATAACGTTAGCAATTACTTGCTTATCGGTAACCGATGAATGAAATTGATCATAAAGCATTCTTGTTTCTTTATAAGTTAAAAGGCCCCAGTTTTCCATTGCGCCAGAACCAAAATCTGGTAGAGCTGCCATATCCAATTTTGGTAACTGATATTCAAGGTTCAATTTATTTTCGAAGAAAGTCACAAGAGGGGGCATTATAGTTAAGGCATACTCTGCTTGAGAAATAGCATTTCCACGGGTCCACACTCTGTAGAACAACGTTACATCGGTCAAATAGAAAAAATCAGAAACTATCAATGCAACCAGATACGTAGACATTATTGGAGTATCTTTGAAAGTGTCCCAGACGCGACCGTTACTGAAAAATGAAAAAAAAAATTATTGCCTGTACGGTAGGAGATTAATGATTGACTAATTTTTCTGATTAACATACACAACAGCGGAACTGTGCGACAATGGCATGTTGCTGATAGCAATATAATCTTTTGGTCTGGATACACGTATTTGGAATATTGCTTTTAATGCTGGTTCATCGAAACATGGGAACATTCTCCTAGCACCAACTGGTTCCAAATGTGTAGAGGCCAACCACCTGTTGATTATAAATATGAGGAATATAGTTTATTATACATATGTATTGCTCTTTTAATAGTCTTCATGTTCAATGAAATTTACTAACCGTGTTTTTCCAGCGGCATTGACGTACGAGCTTCTGTAAAATCCTCTCATTGCGGTATTTAATGTTCCTTGATACGTGATAGTAATAGTTATGTTGCTACCAACTGTCAACATTGACTTAAGCGTTATAGTTAAGAAATGATACGTTGTAGAATTCGAAATACTTTCAATGTCAAGTGCGGTTGTACCAAGCGTAACTGTGACATTGTGATAAGTGATTTGGTCAATATGAAGTACGATAGTGTTTGTTGCTAAAGCAACAACTGCTCCAATTTGGACAGTGCCATCAAAAGTGAAGTTTCCATCTTCTATGTAGGGTATGACAGAAATATTGTATCTGTTTGGTAGAATGTTAGTCGGCAATCTATAGTCCGTGGTAGAACTTGTGTCTTGATTGTCAGTGCCATTACTTGCAGATGATGGAGTAGTAATTGTACTATCGAAATCGTCGGTTGATTGAGTGTTATCAGAATTTGTTGTTGTGGTGCCGATTGTAGTTGCACCTGTTCCATTGCTATTATCAGGTGTTGTTGTTGTAGTTCCGATTGTGGTTGCGGCCGTTTCACTGCTATTATCGGGTGTTGTTGTTATGGTGCCGATTGTAGTTGCACCTGTTCCGTTACTATTATCGGGTGTTGTTGTTGTGGTGCCGATTGTAGTTGCACCTGTTCCGTTACTATTATCGGGTGTTGTTGTTGTGGTGCCGATTGTAGTTGCACCTGTTCCATTGCTATTATTGGGTGTTGTTGTTGTGGTGCCGATTGTAGTTGCACCTGTTCCATTGCTATTATCGGGTGTTGTTGTGGTGCCGATTGTGGTTGCCGCCGTTTCACTGCTATTATCAGGCGTTGTTGTTGTGGTACCGATTGTGGTTGTAGCCGTTTCACTGCTATTATCGGGTGTTGTTATTGTTGTGCCGACTGTGGTTCCAGCCGTTTGACTGCTATTATCGGGTTTTGTTGTGGTGCCGATTGTGGTTGCAGCCGTTTCACTGCTATTATCGGGTGTTGTTGTTGTGGATGTAGTTATGTCATCACTTATGGTTGTTGAAACATTGACATCAGAACTTGTTACAGTAACGGTAACAGTTGTTGATTCAGGAACGTCGATTGCAGAACCATATTTGTTCAGAATCCAAGTTATAATAGTAACCAAGTTATTCTCTGACCATTGTTGTTCGTACTGTGCCAAAGTCAACGATGACTCTAAGGTTGGTATAATACTGGATAAGTTAACCTGGTGAATTTGTATGAAAAGTTCAAATTTATTCACAAGCTCTTCAGTAGAAAGATATTGAGCAGCTCCTGAGATAATACTGCCGATTTGGGTGTAACTGCCATAGCTGAAAGCAAAAAATTATTTATGGTTTTACAAGCTTTTGTGCACTTAGGTAATAATTGATGATACTTACTATTCATACATTTGTGTATAATATTGTGCAACAAAGTCAAGCACGTATTCTGCTCCAACGAGACTGCAACTGTAAACTGAAGTGAAAAGAGTAATACTGTCTTGCATTCGAATTCCGCTTTCGTTATAACTCGTAATGGCGTACAACAAGTACCTGTGCAGAAAAATATATTGATGGTATAATTTTGTACAAAATTTTTATTTTTCATTTACTTTTTATTTTATCTTTCGTGTGAAGAATTAGTATTGGAGTACTTACCTTTCCAACAATGTCACGTTCTCACTGCAACCGAGCGCTGTTAAAATGACAACTTGTTCAGCGGCGACATTTGCATTCAAATATTCTTGCCACAAGAATTCCCAATCATCCGATGAGCCATGTTTGATCGCCGTGTTATAAACTACGGTTCTTTGATTTTTGGGAACTCTAAAAATCGGTACAAAACAATATTGTTATTAAGGAATGAAAAATGTCCAATTAAAATAAAAAATAACTCATCAATTAATTACGGTCTAGAACTGTTGGCTCTCCAATTAGCAAAGTAGTTGAGCGACGTGTTAATGCAATTTTCATGCCTAAATCGACATGCCCATGCAAGGATTTCGCGTCTTAAGAGGAGGGTAAGCCAGGAGTCATCAATTCTATCATCAAAGCCAAGAGTGTCATATGTTTCTTGGATAAGATTTAGCATATGATACTGAAGAATAATTAAAAACAAAAAATGATAATACTTTTTACAGTACATCTGATAATTTAAAATAAATATCTATTCATATCAAAATCGAATATCCTCTTACGGCATATATGGAATAATTGCTATGTCCAGCGAAGCGTCGATTTAGATAAGCAAGAGCCGTAAATGCTGACTTATATGGAAGATAGTTCGTTTCCTTGATTATGTATTGAAGACCATCAAGTGCCACCTCATAACCCAGATAACCAGCTCTGGCAAGATTCAATAAATCATCGACAATGGCCGCTCTGTTCAATTCATGAATAACTTCGAAATTCTCACTTTCCAACTGTGTAATAATTCTGTACCAAGATGCATTGTCATAATTGACACGATAAAACCCTGGAAAATTATTCATTTATTAATTACACATTCACATATGTATATTGACTTCGAAGATATTTATCCTTACCAGATTCTTGGATGTTGAAGATTATCCATTCGGCGGTTCCATTATTGACATTGATGCTTGTACTTTCATTGGAGAACCAATATTGTGCAATAGTATTATTGAAATTAGCATTACTGGCAGAAGTCCACGTTATTGGTATCCACCAGGTAACAGCAGCCGAAGTGGATTTTAGATTTCTCAGGAAATATCTTTCCTGTTTCAAGGTAGCAACTCCCTTATCAATAGTGACTGATAACACCGGAAATCCAGCTTGCGTTGTCCAACTGTCCATGATTGTTTTTACTGTACTGCCAAGGACCAGACCATTACTGTCAACTTGGATCTGAATTGCTTCCCATAGATCATCAGGTTCAGCCACATTGTATTGACTGAAATTAAATGAATTTTATTAATCAATTTTTTTATTTCTGTCAATTCTTCTTATTTAAATATCAATGAAACAAGACTTACTGAGCTTCCAAATAATAATGCAGTGCTGCATTGAAGATACGTGTACCCAAAAAGTGTTCTGTCATTCTAACAACACTGGCACCTTTTGCATAAGTAATGGAATCAAATATTCCAACAATTTCTGATTGACTTGAAACAGTATGTGTCATTGGATGAGATGATTCCAGTCCATCAATATTATAGACAACTTGAAGTTGGTCAACAACAAATTGTTGATCAATGTTCCAACCGACCTCAATCTTAAAATTCATATAACAATGTTATATATTTTTGAAAAGAATATTAAATATTTTTTATCTATATAAACTTACTTTGGATGTTGCAATATACTGATAGTACCTGGCGAAAGCTTCGTTCAACCAAAGCACATTCCACCATTTGGGGCTTACAAGATTTCCAAACCACATGTGTGTACATTCGTGAGTGATAACAGCAGCGACTGCCTGTTGTGCAGATACTGAAGAATGATTTTCGTCGTACAGCATACGACTTTCTTTGTAAGTGATTAAACCCCAGTTTTCCATAGCACCAGCTTTGAAATCAGGAATGGCCACCATATCCATTTTATCAATTTGATATTGATGATTAAAGAGAAGTTCAAGGTAACGAAGAGCCTTTGGTCCATGTGTAACAGCATAATTAGCTTGATCAATAGCATTTGGTCTGGCCCAAGCATTGAATTTAAAATTGTAACCAGTAGTATCGGACAGATAAGAAAAATCAGAAATAACAAAAGCCACAAGATACGTGGACATTTCTATGCTAGTCTTATACGTGTCCCATATGTAAGATCCTCTGCAAATAAAATAATAATTAATTTTGAATTGAAAAGGAACAATGCATTTTTAATTTCATTCAATTTTGAAACACTATTCACTTACGAAATTGTTTGATAAGAAAATGGCATATTGCTGATAGTCGAATAATCTTCTGTTCTTTGTATGCGAATAATAAATTTGGCTTTGAAAGCTGGTTCATCAAAACAGGGAAAAGCTTTTCTGGCATGAGTAGATTCGAACTTCGTTGCAGCTAACCATCTGAAAGTAAGCGAGTTTTGTTTAAGAATTTTTGTTTTTTATTATAGAACAAATATTTATCTATGTTAATGATAAGAAAGTTACCTCGTTTCACCATTTGCGTTTACGTAACTACTTCTGTAAAATCCAACCATACTGTCCTTCAAAATTCCTGAGTATTCGAAGGATATGGTAACAATCGTTCCAACTGTTAGATTTTGAGCCAGTGTGAACGTAGCCTTTTCAGTTATAGGATCATGAACTATTGATAAAATTGGAATTGCTTTTGTCCTACTAACAATGGTATACGTAACTATAGTAAGATCCGACGAGTAATGCAAAACAATCTTATTAGTCTCTTCAACGATAATTGCTGTGATTTTAACAGTTGCGCTAAATGTGAAATTCGATAAATCGGGCATCATCAAAATTATATACGTAGTTGGTTTAACATTCGTTGGTAAACGATAATCAATTGTTTTCGATGAGTACTCTTCAGTCAACCAATTTACAATTGTCTCTTCAATTTCATGATACCAATTCAAGTCGTACTTGGCAGTTGATAATTGGGATTTTAAGTTACTTTCAATAGATGACAAATTGGTACCGTAAGTTTCAACAAAAATTTCATACTGAAAGATAAAATTGAACATTGCACATTTATTGACATTGAAAAATCATCATTTTTCCCCCAATCGCTATGTTACCTTTTTTATTAATTCTGAAGTTGATAATCTTCCTGCTACACCAGAAAGAATGCTGGATACCGTGCTTAAATCTCCATAACTAAAATTGATGTGTTGTATAACAATACTTGAAAAGTCATGATAACAAAATATAGTGATTTAAAGTTGAACTTACTATGCTTCCATTTCTTTATAATATTCAGCGATAAAGTCTATTACGGTTTCGAGGCCAACAACACCGCCATATGTGTAAACTGCTCCGAATACAGTACTACTATCCATATACCGTATGCCGGAGTTATTACGAATAGCATAATGAAGATACGTCTTAATGATTGTTGCATTTTCTGTACAGCCAAGTGCAGACAGTATAGTGGTTTGTTCTGCAGCTAAATTAGCGCTCAAGTATTGTTCCCAGAGAAAATTCCAATCACTTTCATCGCCATGTTTTATCGCCGTGCAGTAAACAGCTTCCCGTAAATTAGGCGAGATTCTAAAAGAATAAATAACATTCAATCAAAAATATAACAGAAATAAAAATTTTCGTAAAATCGCTCATCAACTTACAGTGCCGAACTATTAGCTTTGAAAACAGCAAAAAGTTTGACAGAATTTGATATGCATCCCTGATGACCAAAATTACATGCGTATTTTAAAATTTGTTGCCTGTTCAAACCATCAAGAAAATCATCATTCTCGCGTTCGTTGAAGCCAAGAGTTACGTAAACATTGTCAATAATGCTTAGAAGATGAGTCTGAAATAATTGAACGTAAAATTTGACAATGCCGAGTAATTAAAAAAATCACGTTGTAATATATATTTTTATACATACTTGATAAAGAACCCAGACAGATTGTCCTCGGAAATGCCGAGTAAGATATTCGAATCCATTGAATAAGGCTTTCCAAGAATAATAATTAATTTCTCTTCTCAAATATTTAGTTGCATCTAATGCAATCGAGTAATCAATGTAACCGCCTCTGGCAAGATTAAGAACGTCATCGATAATCTGTGCACGATTTAGTACGTGAATGATTTCGAAGTTATCACTGTTGAGAAGGTTGATAAGTCGGTTCCATGATTTCTCATCATAGTTAACACGGAAGAATCCAAGTTCTTGAATGTTGAACAGTACCCATTCATCAACTCCATTATTGACTTGAATAGTCATACTTTTATCGCCTAACCAGTGTGTGACTGTTGTATTTTCAAAATCAGGATTGCTCGCAGAGACGAAAGTCAATGGGATCCACCAGGTTACATTGGTAGCAGTCGTGTTGGATGGCTTCAATAAGAAACGTTGTTGAGAAATTTCAGCAACTCCTGTAGTTTCATTAAAATCAACCCTAATGACTGGATGACCGCTTTGAGTAGTCCAAGTATTCATAATCGTCCCTATTGTTTGATTATTCAAAAATATATTATTAGCATCGACTTGATCTTGAATAGCATC
This sequence comes from Calameuta haemorrhoidalis, assembly GCA_031763665.1. Classification (NCBI taxonomy): domain Eukaryota; kingdom Metazoa; phylum Arthropoda; class Insecta; order Hymenoptera; family Cephidae; genus Calameuta; species Calameuta haemorrhoidalis. Next base: position 292,946 of record JARPRH010000909.1, read on the forward strand.
CCAAAGATGTTGAGGTTTCACGTTAGCATATTTGCTGTAAAAAAAATCATTAAAAATCAGTCATTAAAATAAAAGATGAATTAAAGAAATACACTAACTTTGCTTCGATATAATTATGCAATGCCGTAAAAAATATTGATTGACCCAGGATATGTTCCATCATCCTAATGACTCCAGCACCCTTATCATACGAGATAGTATCAAAATGCGCATTAATTTCCGCTCGTGTTGAAACGGAAGTTGAAAGTGGATGAGCTGACGGTGACCCATCGGACAACAATGCCCTTTGAAGACTGGTCACCACAAATTGGTGACTCAAATTCCAATCTGACTCTAGCTACAATGATATAAAAAATTGGAACAATTGTTTCTGATAGACATAATGATAAATATAATAATGACTGTATGCCTTACCGAATCAGTAGCTAAATACTGGAACCTCCTAGCGAAGCCTTCGTTTAACCATGCATAATCCCAGTAAGCTAATGTAATTAGATTGCCAAACCACATATGAGTTAATTCATGAGCAACGACACTGGCGACTCTGATTTTATTTGCCGATGAAGAATGATAATCGTCATACAGCATTGCAGTTTCTCTATAAGTTATCAGACCCCAGTTCTCCATGGCGCCCCATGAAAAATCGGGTATGGCCGCCATATCCATTTTCGGAATTGGATAGTCATGCCCAAGAGTTTTAGTGAAGTAAGAAAGCAACTTAGGTCCCAGACTCAACGCATATTCTCCTTGATTTATTCCATTGGGACGTGCCCAAACACTGAAGTTTCCGTTTGCAGAAGATATGCTCTTAAAGTCAGAAACAATAAAAGCGACAAGATAAGTAGACATGGGGACACTTTCATCGAAGGCATCTGTAACGCGTCCATTCCTAAAAGAAAAAGATAAGTCATTAGTTCCTTGCAGTTTTTTAAATTTTTAATCGCAATTTAAATCCAAAGATTTTTCGAATGTCAGGATTTATTTTTTTATCTCAGATTTATTGATCGATCTGTTGCTTTGATTATTTCATTACGATCAAGCGTAGTACTCAATGGTAAAGAAATTTAATAATCCTTGATAATGTATCAGTCATCAGTCTTACTTTGCTGCACTTGTACTCCTTAACGGCATGTTACTCAGTGCATGAAGTTCTTCAGGTCTGTTGATGCTAATTCTGAACTTCGCTTTGTAATTAGGTTCGTCCAAGCAGGGAAAAGCTTGTCTGGCATGAGTCGGTTGAAATTGAGTAGCAGCGATCCAAACAGTATTCCCATTTGCGTCGGTATAAGAACTTCTATAAAATCCGACCATTTCATCATTCAGTGTCCCGACGAAATTTATCCCCACATAAATTGACGTGCCTGATGGCAAAGTGTTGTCGAGGCTGATTGTCAGAATTTCAGTAACAGAATCCCATTGGGTACCAGTAACTGGTAACGTAACGCCAGCTGTGTTATTGATCTGAATTTGATTGATTACCAAATCCTTTGAATGCAATGATATTGTATTAGTATCATTGATGACGTTGAGGACAATTAAAACGTCGCCATCAAATGTGAAATTATTAAAGTACGGTGTCAGTAGGATCGTATAACTTTCAGGCGATAAGGTGGTTGGCAATCTATAATCGATGACTTTGTCATCGTTGTCATCTCTGAGTAATGCATGATGACGATCATCGAAATTTTCCACTAAATTAGATATTGTTCTGGCAGGGCCAAGTATCACGAAGAAGGCAGTCACTAGGATTTGGCTCCAGGAGAACCGCATGCTGTAAGAAGAAGGAGTGATAATAGTGATAATAAAAATTAATAGTGTACTAAATTACTCATAAATTTATTGGTACGTTCGATTGATCCATATCGATCGGAGATTATTGAACGCTAAATTATTGCGTTTTATGTACGATAGTCATAGGCTAATCGTTGGATAGTATCTAATCTAAAAGAAACGTCAGGATTATTTTGGATATTCCTATCTGATATTTGTATCAAATTCGCACGTATTAGGGACACCATTAATTCCCGAATGAAGACAAGTGGATATGTTAGTATTATTAAATATAAAATCTTATTGTGTAATCAGGTCTATGTAACTCGTGCTAATACTGTTATTACTCATCATTGTTCAAATATGCGGAACACTATTGAACGATGGCACAGTTTTAGATAAGAATTTTTTTTTATCATTAATTTTAGGGTAACACGGTAGTTAACAGATTAGATTAATGATGACGAATCATTATTGAACCTGTGATACAGATACACTTCATAAGCACAAAAAATCTATCGATTTTTTTGTATAATCAGAAAACGAAAATATTCCAAAATCGCAATTTACACAGTATGACAAAGACGTTAACACAATTCAGATATGTAAACTTATTGAAATTGATAACGGTTTAAGATTCCCAAAGTGTCATTTATTATAATGTATTTCATCGATAACATTAATTCGTACGATTAGTTTGATCAATCATCAAAGGCGTACTGAGGACAATAACTTCACTCTTTAAATCTTCACGCGACCAGAAATAATTTATAGAACAATAATTTTCAAAAAATTTTCATATTCAAAAGACAAAACACATTTGAAATATTTACAAAGTACTGTTTACTGTACGCAACAACGAAAAACTGTGTTTGATCTGTTGTTTCTTGAAGTATACTGTGGTACAGTAGTAATACAACTAGTTGTAGTTATAATACAGCTAATAACGTAATATATTGCGCAAGACGAAATCTCATTTATAAGTTTGACACCTTGAATATTTAATTACGATTTTGCACCACGTGGATATTTCACCTGTTCACTATTCAAGAATCCGCCCACTGTATTGCTTAATTGAAAAATTATGTGACAGCTTGAACGTACCTGTCAGATGTGAGGTTGCCTGGTGGTCCTAGGATCACTGGGTGTCGCAACTTATTTTATAAGATTGGCTTCTATCTTATCTTCCGATTGACCAATGAGAGTATTATTTTTAAGACGCCCCAAAAAGATATATTGTGTATGTACAATTTCCTGGAATGAACTTTCCCTCAAACATAAAGATTTAATTGATTATCTGTATCACGGCTTAGAAATATAATTTGGATATCATAAGAAATCGCGGTGAATCAGTACAATTTAATTTTTTAATTTTAATTAAAATCATATTTATTTTATATATGAACCTTATGTGTATTTATCACATATACACTGCGACGATAATTTTATATTAAGTCGAAATATTCCACGTCAGCAAATGTAATTTTCGAGTCTTCCGCGAAACGGTAAAGATGTTGGGCGTAAGACATCGCGGCCCGGTGTCGATGAGGTATAATTCATAAAGTACGTCACGATAACGGCGGAAGCCTCGATTAACCACGCGGCAGCTCATATGGGAATAAACGATACGAAAAGAAGCACACTATTAGTTAAAAGAAACTGATAAGGAGCCGTATTTATTCAAATATTGGGTGGCTCATAGAAGCGTCTCCCTGGTAACGTGACGGGGAAGGACGCGACAAATGACAGAGCGGACTCGTTGCCCGAACGATTACAATTTTTGCGAATCCTAACGCACGCGGGTAACAATGGTGCGCGATTCTGATACGTTCAACCTGGAGACGAATTAGGCCGTTCGAATTCGATAGTCACGGGCAAGTGTCACACCAATAATAATTATAAATGACGGAATTACAAAATACAAATAATGATTACTACAGAACTTCGAACAATAGTATGTCACGGCGGACAACTAACGGGACGCGATAATCAACACACGAAACATAAACCAACAGCGCGTGAATACGTTATAAATTAAGCAAGGCGTACACAGTCTCAAATATATCATACAAAACCGGGTGATATCGGACAAGAAACGATCTTAATAATAGGAGGTCTCTGCGTTACACTCCAAGTTCCTAGGTAGCAGGTACACGACAAAGTATGCGAGACAATTAGATAGAGAAAAAGATCGACCACGAAGTTTCCCCGTTAACGAGAGCTTTCCGTTCGAGCTTTGCGTTATTCTACGATATTCTACAATAGCCTTTACGGCTGCAAAACGATAAGAAATCACCCGGGGAAAAGTCGTAGGCAGAGTCGAAGAACTCACCGGTAGACAATCGGCAGGACCACACATGGAAACCACGGCTGACGGGCGAGAGAGAGATCGCGCGTCACGACGTCTTACCGTCGCAGCTCCCCTCTACTCTAGGCCCGCCTGCGAGGCCTCCTACGTCTTAGCCTACGCGCCACAATTCAAATCGCTTCTAGGAGTACCCTTCGAGAATCTATTACGATATTCGATAATAATTAGAATCTAGCATCGTTTATCGCGCGACACTACCGTGTCGTGACAGACACAGGCGCGACAGTACCCTGTGATGCCGTTCTGGTTGGATGCAGTAGCGATTTTTCCGCGCGTGGTGAAGGCAACGGTACTCTTGTTTTCGATACTTCATTGCTGAACTCCGGGATCCCTTCTTGGGGTCTCCAGTAGCCTCCACCGTCGCCGCCTAGGCTTTCAGAGTGGCAAGGACGCTTCCCCTGCTGGTCGCTATGCTTCCTGGTGTGTCTGTTTCCTTCTCTCGCGGAGGACATTCCCGGGGACCGTCGACTCCGTGATGTCCCTTCTTTCCACCGCTGTCGGTACTTGAGGGATGCTGCACCGTGCGAGGGCTTGCGGCCTCTGACCTGCCTCTCGCGTATCCTTCTGCTTACAGGCCGGTATTCGGTACTTCTTGGGGAGCTCCTTGAATTGATCCTCCTTCGTGCTCCTCCTTGGTGTTCGTCGTTCCGTGTACGTCGTTACATAAGTATCATAACAAGAAATAGATGTGTTAATTTAATAATTTTTCGTGCTACCGTAGGACCTTGGAGTTTGTCGCCGTGGTGGTGACCCTATGTCGGGGCGGCAGTTACGCTCCGATAGAAACGCGACAGCTATTTTTCCCCAAGTTCGAGTGACGTTTTTCGTGCAACGTCACAACACATATGCTTATAGATAATGGATTCACGAATAAAATGTGATTCGTAGAATTTTTTTATATCTTTAAATCCATAACAAGATGACCGCTCCAAAAAATATATATATATAAAATATATTTAGTATACATTATTGTATCAGATAACACGAAACATCAACTGCAACGCCAATTTGTTTTATTGCCATTTTTATTTGTACAATGGTTGGATTAAGAGATGACTAATTTATTGATAAATGCTTCATCGATCATTATTCGATTGTACAGTCACAGTTAAATTTTCATTGAAAATATCGTATCACGAATATAAATAAAATTGGTAGAGTCATATTGCCTAATGTTATAGCAGCGCCTGAAACATCATCTTTCGAAGCTTCTTTAGACAGCCATTGCGCTACTACAGGTTCGTACTTTTCAATCCATGCCAGATTTCGTCTTGCATTGGCGATACCAGTGGATGCTGCGGTTCCCAAAATGACTGATTGTTCCTCGGAGAACTTGACCAACTGTGAATATATATATAATTCATTTAATAGTACTAATTGGGTTTAGAGAAACTGAATGAATTAAATTAGATGTAAGAAAAAAAAGAACCTTCTCAAGCAATTTATTCGTTGTAATTCGTAGACCAATTCCAGACAACAAACTAGCAATGGTACTCGTACCGCCGTAGCTAATAAATAAAAAAAGTATTATATACATACCGATTATAAAAATCATAAAATTATATATACTACGTACTATTCGTGAATCGAATCTAAATTGTTGATAATGTAATCCAAAGCAACTTCGACATTCTTCGGACTTCCGTCATAAACAGCTGAAAATGCCGTAGTAGAATCTTGTGCACGTATTCCTGAACCGGTAGTGGTTGCAAGAGCCATATACCTGGAAAAAATGAAAAATTACAAATCAATATCGATCACAATAAAATCATCCAATCATTAATCGATACTTACTTGTTAAGTATATCTACGTCCTCGGTGCATCCAAGTGCACTTAAAATTCGTCTTTGCTCAGATGACAAATCAGTAGCTAAATATTTCTTCCATAGCTCATTCCAAACGGTACTATTCGACTGCTGTATTCCATAGCAAAAGAAGACAGATTTTAGATTTGGCGTAATTCTGAAAAAAATTTTCAAAAATCAATAATGATTCATTTTCGTTATCATATCTATACTGCAATGATCCTTACGCCGTCTTATCACCGTCGAGTAACCAGGCTGAAAATTTTTCGGTTGCAGTGCTCAGACATTTGTTCTGATGCAATTTACATGCCCAACTTAGGGTATTGGTTCTATGTAATGTTTCCACATGCTCATCGTTACTGAGTTCAGTTAGCGTTAAAGTTTCTTGCGATTTGGCAATAAGTTTTAAAACGTAGGTCTGAAGAAAATCATAAAAGCATAAATATAAAAATTTATCTATTTATAACATTGAGTTAATCGATTTAGTCATTGGACACGTCAATGAAATTTTGTTATCGTTTCTGATAAAAATCTTATACAATATTTATGATAGCAGCAGATTCAGTGCGTATCACGAATTATATAGAAGTTCATGGCTGCTCGTATAGTAACTGATATCGATAATTCATTAATCCTTTTTCCATTACCTTGAACAAGTCGTACGAATCGGAACTACCCAGCCATCTGTTCAAATAATTTAAACCGGTAAAAGCTGAGTACCACGGTATGTAATCAGTCTCTTGCACCAGATAAGTCGTTAGGTCCAATGCAATTGTATAATCGATATATCCTGCTCTAGCTAAATTCAATGCATCATCAAGAAGCTGAGCACGATTAACAACGTGAATATTATTATAACTTTTACTGTTCAGATAAGTCGTTATTAATTTCCAATTGGTTTTGTCATAATTCACACGGTAGTAACCTGGAATGTAGATCATTATAGATCAATGAAAAATCATGATATATTTTAAAAATCTATAAAAATATCGTACCAGTTTGTTGCTTATTTAAAACAATCCAATCCTCGGAGCTCAAGGAACCAATAGAAATATTATCAGTAGCAGGAATCCATGTCTTGGGAGCGGTATCAGTAAAATCAATATCGGAAGCAACAACATAATTGATAGGAACCCACCAGTAATAGGAAGTAGAATTATAGGTTGCTGCATCAGCAAGATAAAATCTTTCCTAAAGTATTAAAAACAATAGATCCGCTGATTAAACAATTACTGACCGATAACCGAGTAGCCGTCCCATATATTAGTATCACAGTGTATATTTGCAGTGTGTCAATAATTTTATGAACTTTTCTACTAGCTTACTTGTTGGACTAGCGCAGTCTTAGCGTCGTAATTTCTCGTTACGGTTATCACAGGAAATCCAGGTTGCTTGACCCAAGTATCCATTATTTGCTTGATATTCAAATTCAAATTTGTTTTATCGACAGCTGTTTGTATACCTTTCCAAAGGAGATCAGATGTTCCAGCACTGAATTGACTGCGGAGAAGAAAGAAATGTCAAAAACTACAATAGCAAATAAAGATAATAAATTTTTTTTCCAAAATTATACACTTACTTAGCAACTAAATAATTATTTAATCCAGTCTTGAATACAGGAGTACCAATAATGTGTTCCATCATTCGTATTACACTGCCGGCTGTAAAAGACTCATTTTAAATTTGTCCAATGAATATTTCAATTGTTCAGAACTTCATTGATTACGTTACCCTTCGCGTATGAAATCGAATCAAAAATCGATCTGATTTCCGTTGGACTTTTAACGTTTGCGTTCATTGGATGAGAAGTGCCAAGGCCATCAGCAGGGAATGCCCTTGCTTGCATTTCAGCAACGGGAAACTGTTGGTCGAGTCTCCATGTACTTTCAATTTCATGAGCATTAAAGTACTCGAAATACGTGGCGAATCCTTCGTTCAGCCATAAATATGTCCACCATTCAGGACCGACAAGGTTGCCATACCACTGATGACCAAATTCATGAGCAATAACGGTAGCGATTCCTTGTCTATCGGATTTGGTCGAGACGCCGTCTTGATAGAGCAAATATCTCTCTCTGATAAATATATTGTCTTACGAGTTCAATTAAGATCGTGAGTCTTGATTATTATTCGATGATGATTTTTGGTTTACCTGTACGTTACCAGACCCCAGTTCTCCATGGCACCTGATGCAAAATCAGGAATAGCAATTTGATCCATTTTCGGTAAACTATAACCATAGTATTTAACGCTTGTATGATTTTCCAATCGCTCCAGCGACTTAATACCAAAATCGAAAGCATATTGAGCCGTGCTTATGACGTCGGATCGGGCCCAAACACCAAACGTATTATCGGCGCTTCTGATACTTCCAAAATCCGAAGCAATAAAAGCTATTAGATACGTTGATATTAATGGTGTTGTTTCGAAAATACTCCATGTTTTATTATCAGAACTGAAATTAGGAAATAAAAGTCATATGTAATCTTACAATAATTGTGATAACAAACTAAGATGCTATTTCAAAAATTATTTTTAAGCTTATCCACGACAGTGCAACATTTTATCTGGTGTCATCTAGACTGTCACCTAAAAGCCATTCATAATCATTTCATAGTTTAATCATAATTCCAATTGATCCTAGGATTAATGATACGTATTACTTTAATACTGCTATTAGCGTGAACAAAGTGTACATAGATAGCTTAGATAGTGTCTCCAGGGATTGAGTATATATATATATAATCATTTTTTATCTCTTATCACTTAACGATTTTAAGATTACTAAAATGATATGAAACAATGAAAGAATTTTGTTTTCCATTTTCTCAAGGAAAATTTTGTAACATACGTATGCATATAGTATATATATATTTCCTTACTTGTCTTTCTCTTCGATACGTATATTAGTATTGGCCAAAGCATGCTGAGACTCTTCTCTCTTCAACCATATTTCAACAGTTGCTTTCAAAGCAGGTTCGTCATAACATGGAAAAGCATAACGCGCATGAGTCGGTTCAAATTTGCTAGTCGCTATCCACCTGTAACCATAAAATATACCATGTTGATATTTTTCTCTAATTATTATAAACTCAATTAATCAACACTTACACAGTCTTATTCTTTGAGTTCGTATAAGAACTTCTATAGAAACCTATCATGTCATCTCTCAGATCACCGGTATAGTGTATGACCAATGTATAATTGCCAACAGGCAATGTTTGATTGGCAGTGAGTATGAGAAAATCAGTGCTAGTATCATAATTATGCGTTACGCTGTATCTGGTAACGTTGTCATTAATAGGTGCCAAAACGGTTCTGCTCTCGTCAATAATTTGTTCCTTTGAGTGAAGAGTGATGTTAGTGGAGGCTTGAAGGACTTCAAGAATAATTTGGACTTCACCGGTGAAAGTGAAGTTATTATCGGTCAGGTGTGGATTCAACTTGATGACGTAGTGAATTGGTTTGGAATTCTTTGGAAGCCTGTAGTCGACATTGGCTTTTGAAGCGACAACATCTTCATTCAAGAATACAGGCGAGGACCGGGTGGAGCTGATAGCTGAAAGAATAATAGTTTATTTATGAATTTATTGTACCTGATTAACTGTCAATATACAATTGATTTGTTGCCCTTGTTTTATATATTGTTACTCACTTGCTAGAAGAAGAACAAAGAGAAGATTCAAAACGTCCATTATGTTGTACGATCTGGTATCTTCTTGTCCAGCAATTGCCAAGTGATACCAGTTGTGTTATATTCAAAAGCGAAATCTATCCCACTCTTCGATTCTATGATATTTAATCTAATCTTCTTGTTTATCGATAATCAGTTTTGGTGTTATAAATTTTATTATGCTTATCGAAAGTTAATCGAACTTGCGCATTTGCAGTTTTATTGTGTTATCGTTTTAGTTATGGTTATTGGTCGTTTTTATAATTGAAGTATTATTTTTTATTTGATTTGGGATACGTTTGGGCTTCGTAAGTGAATTTTATGGGTGGTATCAATGTTTCTGGATAAATTTAACTGACTTTTGGCAATTTACAGAGAATTGTAGAAAAAGTCAAAGATTTTTTTTATTATAAAGAAAATTTTATATATACAGCGTCGTTAGAGAATTTAGGGTTGGCGCTGTTAATTTCGCAACTGAAGATTGTTCAATAAATTCACTTTTTAATAACTTGGAAATGGCTGGATGCGCTTCAGTCTGCAAGGTCTTAAGACGTTAAGAAGAAAACGCGCTAAATTTCTTTATACCGACAGAAAATGATGTTCCATTAAAAGAAAACATGTAACGTGCTGTATTTCGGAATCAAATGAATATAAAAAAAATCATTTCGATTTAAAATCGGCTCCCTTGAAAACATACAACTTTTGTCCGAAACTTTTTCCCGTATCTTGAATAGTAACGAAAATAATCGAGATGTGCACTGTCGATGAGGACACCCTGTATATGACATGAATTTCAAGACCCGACGTATAAAAAATAATTTCTTTTATCACTGAAGAACTGTCTATCTGCTTTACATATTAGGCCACTCAGGATAAACGTTGAAGTGGTTGTAATCTTTAAAAATCAATTGACTCTGCAAAGAATTCTGTAAAGTGATAATCAGAAGAGAGCCCAAACTTCAAGGAGAAAAAATTACCTCTTTTATGTAATACATTTATTTCAAACTATATTTTGTACATAATGGTAACATTACTTTTGCACGAAGAATTTAAAGCATCATAATTTTTTGTTCGAAGTGCAATATTTTACTTATAATCAAAGAATTTCAATAAATACGAATTTGAAATATTTGTACAAATCCAATGGTCAATGGAATCAAAATGAAGTTGAATGACCGAATTGAAGCTGCACTAGTCTCTTCATTCGGTACGGTAGTAGTAGTAGGAGTAGTGGAAGGATCTGTCTCATTTTCGGGTCCATAGAAATTATATAACCATTCCCGAAAAACTGGTTCGTAAGTAGTGGTCCATTGGATATTAGATTCAGCAGCAGCTTTTACAGAACTGCTAATAGAATCTAAGTAATAACTCTCCTTTTTGATTAGGTCCTCTATCTGCAAATATAATTAAAAAAAAACGTAATACATAGTACAAATAAAATAAATAACCAATTGCATGACTAGCAACGATAAAAACCTTCTCGAGTTGTTCCTTTGTTGTTATCTTTCTACTGAGTTCGAGAAGAATCGTTTGCAACGTGGAAATCGAATAGCTCCAGCTGCGACAAGATAAAAATTCGTACTCTTATAATTCTGTTTATAGAACTAAGAAAGTAAAGTGCAAATAATTAATTACAATGTGGTTAATCTTTTAAAATTCTTGATGTAGTAATCCAAGGCGAAGTTAATGTTCTCAGGGCTGCCATTGAAAACGGATGAAAATGCAATATGTGCGTGATAGTTAGATATTACTGTGTCGTCCGTTGTTGCCAATGTCAAGTATTTTTCCAAGATTTCTTCATCTTCCGAACAGCCAAGGTAACTGATTAGACGAGTAGAATAGCTCTGAGTGTAAAGATCTAAAACTTTGTTCCACACAGTTTGATTTGCACTTTTAAGTCCAGCGCAATATGTCCACGTGGTGAAATCAGTCGATATCCTAAAATAAATCATAAGTTAGAAGATTTTCATGGAATTGAATCCTTATCGATCAAATCACAGCTTACGGGTTTGCAGTTGAATTTTCCAAATGTGCAACCAGCTTAGCAGTTGCATTAGATCTGCATTCGTGATGACCATGAGTACATGCCCAGTTAATGCTATTTAATCTGTGAAATTTGTTAACATGCTCATCGTCGCTCTTCTCTTCATATCCAACAGCAGCAACAGATTTTTCAAGACGTTCCACAATATATCTCTATAAACCAAATGATAACAGATTAAAGTATATTGACTTATTTAACTTTATATCACAGTAATATATGTACCTTGAACAACGAGTAGCTTTCGGTATTTGCCAATTTTGGATTCAAATAAGAAATAGCAACCATCGCCGGATACCAGGCAATGTAATCAGTCTCACGATGGAGATAAACGGAAATATCCAAAAATATAGAAAAGCTGATGCGTTTGGAACGAGCCAAGTAATGAGAGTCGTCGATGAGTTGTGCCCGATTGAGGAGACGAATGTTAGTATAATTATCAGAGTTCAGGTAATTAGCTAATAATTTCCAATTTGTTTCGTCATAGTTGACACGATAGTAACCTGTTGATTGATTTCGAATAGTTTGTCAACACATGTAATTTTTCTGTTTAGTATAGAATCTGTTGGTATACGTTGATAAGGGCTGTTTTACCTGCTTGGTCTACGTTGAAAAGTACCCAACCGCTTGAACTAAATCTGCCCATGATTATACTATCGTCTTGTTGACGAATCCATTCGGCAGCGAAAGATGATACAAAAGCATGAACAAGTTCAGTTGTGTAACTGATAGGAACCCACCATCTGGTACCGTCATCAGGAGCACCAGATTGGAAATATCGTTCCTGACTAACTACCGCTGTTGTGGTTGTATAATTCCTGATAACAGTGACTACAGGATATCCAGGCTGCTCGACCCAACTGTCCATCACGGTTTTAACGTAAACGTGATTCTGCAGAATTCCAATTTCGTCAGATACCTCTTGTAAGGCCTTCCAAAGGTCATCGGTCGTGGCCACCCCATAGGCACTGAAAATAAGAATGAGAAATAATTTTACGATCATCATAATTGTGATCCTCTTTGGTTTTCATAAAACTTAAAAAACTTACTTATTATTTAAATATTTCGTGAGTCCAGTGCGTAAGCCGGTGGGGGTCAGGATATATGACATCATACGAATCACAGCAGCCCCTATATGTATAGAGAAGTGTTGTTTGCCAATTGTTTTTGGAAATCGATTACGTCTGATCAACAGTTGTACCTTTGTTATAGCAAATTGTATCGAAGAGTGAACTAATTTCCGATGGGGTCGACGCATCTTGATTCAAGGGATGAGTATTTGGATTAGAATCTGCTATGAAGGCAGTTGCTTGTACAACGCGAATTACGAATTGTTCCATTAAGCGCCAATTGTCTTCAGCCTGAGGTAATAAAATATGATTAATTAGGCGACGAGGCTGCAAAGTTTAAAAGGGTTTTACCTCGTCCGTGATGTAATATTGGAAATAAGTGGCGAAGCCTTCGTTCAGCCAAAGATATTTCCACCAGGCTGGACTGACTAGATTTCCAAACCATTGATGAGCAAATTCATGGGATATAACCGTGGCGATACTTTGCTTTGACGATAAGCTAGTTACGCCCTTTGCGTATAGCAAGGCTGTTTCTCTGTATCGACGGAAAAAAAAATTAAGAGGAAATTACATAATGAACAATCGTCTACGATATTACCTGTAGGTAACCAAGCCCCAGTTTTCCATAGCACCGGCTGAAAAGTCTGGGATAGAAATTTGATCCATTTTTGGTAAAGCAAACGGAATCGACGTGTATTCTTCTAAGTATCCTAACTCCGACTCTCCGAGAGTCAATGCATAATCTGTAGTATTAAGAGCATTTTTGCGAGTCCAAACTCTGAATGTTCCATTGGCGTTACTAACGTGTCCATAATCCGAAACTACAAAAGCCACCAAGTATGTAGACATGATGGGTGTTGTTTCGAAAGTCGTCCATAATTTGTTATCAGTCACGTCGATTGCCGACTGATTAGCAACTGGCATATTTGATAACGCCGTGTGGTTAACATCGTGCTTAATAGAAATGGTAAATGTAGCTTTGAGTGCAGGTTCATCCCAGCAGGGAAAAGCTCGACGTGCTGAAGTTGGTTCAAATTGCGTGGTAGCCAACCAGCTGGAAAAATAATGTACAATGAAAAATAATTTAATGTAATATATGTCTCTTTAAGTAATACAGACTAATGTAAAGTAATGATATACGTACACTTTTTGACCATTGTCGTTGATATAAGAACTTCTATAGAAACCACTCAAAATGCTATTGCTCAGGAAACCAATATACTTCAAATTCAGTGTATAAATTCCAGTTGGCAATTCGGTGGCGAAATTCAAAGTCAAAAATTGTTTTGTGGTATCGTCAGTATAATTGGCTAGTGTGTAGCTTACATTATTACTGGACACCAAAGATATTGAAGTGTCGTGTATAGTAAGTGCTAGACTGTGAAGAGTTATCGAAAAACTTGGTTCAAGAATTCGAAGTTTAATAGTAGATTCTCCATCGAATGTAAAATTTCCTACAACGATATACGGTATCAATTTGATAGAATATGAAATTGGCACTGAATTATTTGGCAATCTATAGTCCTCAGTATCGTTATTGCGAATAGTTGCCACACTGTCACGCAGAAGAGGACTCGCAGACACGGCAGCCAGCAGCAGGGCCGTTACCAAAAAAATTTTCATGATAAGAGTTTTCCTTGGACCTGAATATTAAAATAATATCATAAATAGGAAAATACGTTAAAAGCAATGTCTTATAGATTGATAACAATCGATGACGTACAATGGAGTTAATTCTAATTATAATGCATTCTTTACCTGTCTTGTCCAGTAGGAGACCGACATACGTGTGAGCCAAATTACTCGAAAGTCTCTTATATGCTACTGGAGTTAGAAAAGATTGTCTGTTAAACGTGTAACTTTTGCCAATCTTATCATCCTATTGTATTTCAAAGTACACGTCTAGGCGCTTCAATCGATTATTTCGATTGTTAAGATAATTTATTACAACATGTGAGATATCGCGATGATCGTTCAAATCTACAAAGACAATCATTCCAGAGGATTTTTAATTCTTTCTAGAACAGATCTTATCGGACATATATCAGTCGCCATTAAACTGAAGATTGTCGAAATTGAGTAAGTTATTGTAAATATTTCATTCGATTCGTATAGAACGTGGTTAATATTTCCGGGCGTAGCCAGCAAATATTTATCTCAATTTGCTGAGAACCTAAATATACCACGCCTTCCTGCACCACTGTCCTTTACCACGGCCGATCTTTAAGATCTACAGCCTGTTCAGCTTCAGTTAGTAGGTGGTAGAGGAGAACGTGGGGACAAGAAGATAGTGTTCCTGTGCAATTGGATGAGAGAGTAAATTAATGTTAGGTAGTGGGTAATGTACCGTCTTCTATTTATTCCACTTCAGTAAAACGAAGGATCTTACAATACAAATCCAGATGCGTACAGTTTACTCTACAGCGGCAGCCCAGTCTAGACTTTCAGTGAACTGTCCTTAGTTCGGTGTTCTTAAGCGAACTCGCGAATCATGCGATGACCCCAACTGACCTTGTGGGAGCAGAATCTTTCTTTCGGGCAGCAGGTACCTTTATCTTCGTTATAGCCTCTCAATTGGCATCAGCTGATCAACGTTTCTCCGACTTGGGTATTTAGGCTCTCAAGATTTTTTCAGAATAAGCAGATTTGCAGATTTTCGTGAATTATTATATATCTGTGACTCATCCTAGGTAACGCATGTGGCTATTAGCTTTTTTCTAGTTCGAGTATTGGTATTGGTCAGTGGTGGGTAGCTTAATAATCAAGGAGATGGAGATGACGTCGTATCGGGCGTAATACTGATAGTGGAAGTAGTTTCTAGGTCTTAGATCTGATAAAAATGAGTAAACCATTCGTAGAAAACTGATTCATAAGTATCAGCCCATTTGATGTTAGATTCTGTACTGGCGATTGCAGTGCTTCCAGCAGATCCCAATACATCACTTTGCTTTTTGATTAAAGCTTTTAACTGAAAAGTTAGTAAAAACAAAGAATGAGTAATGCGTAGTATTCTGTAAATCAAATGACTGGTTGTATAATTGTTGATGATAAAAACCTTCGTGAGTTGTCTTCTTGTTGTTAGGAGATTACCAAGTGCAGAAATATGCCTATTCATCTCATCTGCTGGTGCGTCCCAGCTGCAACAAGTAAAAAATTTGTGCTTGCATAATTCTATTTATCGAACTGAAAAAAGTATAGAGTAAACAAATAATTACAATGCATATAGTTTGTCGAAATTGTCGACGAGGTAGTCGAAGGCGAAGTTTATATTCTCAGCGCTGCCTTGATAAATGGACGCCAGCGCATCAGATGATTGCTCCTTGAGTATCGTCGAATTGTGTGTTGTTGCCAGTGACATGTATTTTGTCAAGATTTTTTTATCTTCGGAACAACCAAGATAATTAAGTATATCGACAGAAGGGCTCTTGGCATAAAGATTTAACATCATGTTCCAAACAGTTGAATTTGCATTGTAAAGTCCAGTGCAAAATAACCATAATTTCGAATCAGGCGATACCCTAAAATTAATCATGTTACAAGATTTTTGTGAAATTAAGCCCTTATACCGATCACGTCGTAACTTACGGGTTTGCAATTGGATCTTCTAAATATGCAGCCAGTATTGCAGTTGCATTGGATCTGCATTCTTTACTGCCGTACGAGCATGCAAAGTTTATGATATTTATTCTCTGAAACTTTACAAGATGTTCGTCGTCTTCATGCTGGACAAATCCGAGAGTAGCAATGGATTTTGCAGATCTTTCCACGAAAAATCTCTATAATTAGAAAAATAACAGGTTACAGTATATTGGGTTATTCAACATTGACTATATCACAGTCATACATGTACCTTGAATAACGAGAAGCTTCTGGTGTTTGTTAATTTTTTATACAAGAAATTGTTAACGGTCAATATCGAACGCCACGGAGCGTAATCAATATCACGACGAATATAAATCGTAATATCCAAAAATATAGAAAAGCTGATACGCTTGGCAACAGCCAAGTTAACAGAATCATCGATGATTTGTGCACGATTTACGGGATGAATCTTTACATAATCGTCACTGTCCAAATACTTAGCTATTAATTTCCAATTTGTTTTATCATAGTTGACACGATAGTAACCTGTTGATTAATTTCGAATAGTTTATCAACACATGTAATATTTGTATTTAGTACAACATCCGTTGGTACAAGTTGATAAGGGTTGTTTTACCTGATTCTTGTATATTGAAAATGACCCAATCAGTTGACTTAAATCCTCTTAGGACTATATTGTTTTTTTTTTTAGGAATCCAACTGCGAGGTGATGTTGATGAAAAATCTAGATGAGACTGAGTTGTGTAAGTGATAGGAACCCACCATCTGGTACCGTCATCCCTAGCACCAGATTGAAAAAATCGTTCCTGACTGATATTAGCTGTTCCGGTTTTATAATCCCTGGTGACAGTGATCACTGGGAATCCAGCCTGCTCGACCCAAGGGTCCATCACCGTTTTAACGCAAATCTTAGGCCACAGATTTTTAGACTCGTTAGATGCCTCTTGTAAGGCGCTCCACAGGTCATCGGGCGTGGCCACCCCAAAGGCACTATAAATAATATTGAGAAATGAGTTCACGATCGTCATTATCGTGATCCTCTTCGGTTTTGTTTAAAGTTAAGAAACTTACTTTTTTTTTAAGTATTTGGTGAGTCCAGCGCGAAAGATGGGGGGAGTCAGGATGTTGGACATCATGTGAATCACAGCAGCCCCTACGTGTAAAGAGAAGTGTTATTTGATAATTGCTTTCGTAAATCGCTTATTTCTGAAAAGCAGTTGTACCTTTCTCATAAGTAATTGTATCGAAAAGTGCCTCAATTTCTTCTGGAGTCGATGCATCCTGATTCAAAGGATGGGCGGTTTCGGAAGAATCTGCTACAAAGAGATCTTCTTGTACAAGACGAACTATGAATTGTCTCATTAAGTACCAATTGCCTACCACCTAAAGAAATTGAATTTGATTAACTAATTGATGTGTTTGAACAAATTTTTAAAATTTTACCTGGTCCGTGATGTAAGATTCAAAATAAGTGGCGAAGCCTTCATTCAGCCAAAGATATTTCCACCAGGCTGGACTGACAAGATTTCCAAACCATTGATGAGCAAATTCATGTGAAATAATTTTAGCAACGTTTTGTTTTGTGAATGTTAGATTTACGCCGTCTTCGTATAACATTTCTGGTTCACTGTGTTGATGATAAAAATTAAGAGGAAATTACATAATCAATAATCGTTTATGATATTACCTGAATGTAACCAAGCCCCAGTTTTCCATAGCACCTAAGGCAAAGTCTGGGATAGCAATTTCATCCATTTTTGGTAAAAGATATGGAATCGATGTGTATTTTTCTAAATATTTTAACTCCGTTTCTCCTTGAGTCAATGCATAATTTGCACGACGAAGAGCATTTTTTCGAGACCAAACTCTGAAAGTTTTGCCCTTGTTACTGACGTATCCATAATCCGAAACTACAAAAGCCACCAAGTATGTAGACATAATGGGTGTTGTTTGGAAAGTCGTCCATAATTTGTTATCAGTCGTGTCGATTGCCGATTGATGGGCAACTGGCATATTTGATAACGCCGTGTAGTTAACATTGTGTTTAACAGAAATCGTAAAGGTAGCTTTGAGTGCAGGTTCATCCCAGCAGGGGAAAGCTTGACGTGCTGAAGTTGGTTCAAATTGCGTGGTAGCCAACCAGCTGGAAACGTAATGTACAAATTAACATATGTCTCTTAGGTAATACAGACTAATGTAAAGCAATGATATACGTACACAGTTTCACCATTGTCGTTGATATAAGAACTTCTATAGAAACCATATAAAATTTTATCATCTAGGATACCAGCATACTTCAAATGCAGTGTATAATTTCCAGTTGGCAAATGGGCGGCGAAATTCAAAATCAAAAATTGTTTTGCCGTATCGTAAGTATGACTGACTACTTTGTAGTTTATATTAGAACTGGACACCAAAGTTGTTACACTCTCGTCTATAGTTAGATTTAGTATGTGAAGAGTTATCGAAGAACTTGATTGTAGAACTTTTAGTTCAATCGTAGATTCTCCATCAAATGTAAAATTGTCTACCACGATATACGGTATCAATTTGATAGAATATGAAATTGGCACTGAATTATTTGGCAATCTATAGTTAGTAGTATTGGCATTGTCAGCAATCCCTTTGCTGCCATCCAGAAATGAACCTGTAGTTACGGCGGCTAACAGCAGGGTCGTTATCAGAAGAGTTTTCATGATAAGAGTTTTCCTTGGACCTGCTTTTTCAAATAATCTCATAAATTAAAAAATATTTTAAACCAATCTTTTATTGTATAATAATAATCGATAATGTAAAACAGAGCTAGTTGTAATTATACTGTATTCTTACCTGTCCTGTCCAGTAGGAGAACGATATACGTGTGAAAGAAATTACTTGAAAGTCTGTTTCATGTTACTGGAGTTAGAAAAGATTGTTTGTCAAATGTGTAGCTTGTGCCAAACTGGTTCATAAATGTATGTTATCTATATATATAGTTAACATATGTATTTGAAACTTCTGTATCAATAGTTCATGTTAAATCACGTGGAACGAGCATAGCTACCGTTGCTGATAAAGCATACTCGTGCATCTGTGCTAACTTCGTAGCATTTTTGTAATCAATCGCTTGTCTGAGTAGTTTTTCACCACTGTACATAATACGTGTTACAGTTAGCGGACATACGGTTTGAAATTGCCACGCTGTGCTTGGAATAGGTGTGGTGCAACCTGTAGGTCCATAATATTAATATTGTTGTTGACGTGGATTATATAATAAAGAAACCTAAAGTTGACGAACATTTACAGCTTAATGTCAGACTGTAAGTGCTTGGAACTGGTGAGCCACTTGTGGGCACCAAACATTCTTATTTTTTCTCGTCAATTGTTTCAGCTGTCTATTCTTAAATTCGGGTTTATACTCAAATACGTCAGAACAGGTGTGACTACAGCTGTCAGCTGTAGGCATTGTTTCCATATAATGTGCTTTGAAGTTAGATGCTTTTTGAACGTTACAATATACATTCTCTATGTTAACTGTAATTAAATAAAATGAAAATATGAGCTGAAAGTATCGAATGCAATTAACAGCCGGTATTTCGCCAACGCTCAACCTTTAATACTGAACCGACGTCAAATGACAATTCATGGAAATCGCTTGAACCTAGTAATTTCCCAGTAGTGGCGGATGATGATAGGTCCGTCGTTATCATTACTACATGCAGCCAACAATCTGTTGATCTTGGGCGCCGAATCAGCGACAACGTTGGTACCATTGGCAGCTGCACTGGTTGTACAATTTTACATGGGCTATTATTGCTGTGAAGGTTCCTCTCGATAGGGTAATAAAAGAGATAGCGGTGTGTAAAGATAAGACTAGGAAGATCGAAGCGAATGTTGATGCAGAAATATCATTTATTGGAATGTTCCGTGCTGATGAGATTACTTCAGTTGCATCAATCAAAGGATCAAGTGCTAAAGTGGTTTCCATCACTGCTGCGGAAGCAAGTCTGGATTTCTGATGTTGTTGTTTTAGTCAGAGCTGATTGTGAAACGAAGCCACTAAAAGTTTACCATCTTTGGCTCAAGAATCCAGAAGGATAACTGATCCGTAAGAGGGTTGATCAGTGACTCCTTCGTTTGACGATGAATTTATCCATGGAATTGGTGCCTCAAAAAGGGACAACTGCATAGTTAGATGCATTATGCTACTTGGTAACGTATATTTGTTTAGCATCGGTTACAATCATGGTGACCCTTGGCCTTTACTAGCTGGAGTGTTTGACAGCGAATGGGGCAAGAAGACGTCGCATCGGGCGAAAGAGCAGTAGTGGAAGTACTTTCTTCGTCTTACACCTTATAGAAATTAGTAAACCATTCGTAGAAAACTGGCTCATAAGTGTCAGTCCATTTGACGTTAGATTCCGTATTGGCAATTGCAGTGCTTCCAGCAGATCCCAATACATCACTGTGCTTTTCGACTAAAGTTTTCAACTGAAAAATTAATAAAAAAAAAAATAAGTAATACATACTACGCTGTAAATTAAATGAATGGTTGTATAGTCGTTGATGATAGAAACCTTCGCGAGTTGTTCTCTTGTTGTTAGCAGGTTACTATATGTAGGAAGATTCTCATTCATCGTATCGGATGGGTCGTCCCAGCTGCAACAAGTTAAAAATTCGTTATACTATAATTCTATTTATAGAACTCAAAAAGCTACAAAGCAAACAATTAATTACAATGCATATAACTTGTCGAAATTTTCGACGAAGTAGTCGAAGGCGAAGTTTATATTATCACCGCTGCCATAATAAATGGACGTGAGCGCATTAGGTGCGTGCTCCTTGAGTATCGTCGAATTGTCTGTTGTTGCCAGTGACATGTAATTTGTCAAGATTTTTGTATCTTCGGAACAACCAAGATAATTAATTATCTCGAGAGAAGGGCTCTTGGCATAAAGATCCAAAACCATGTTCCAAACAGTTGCATTTGCATTGTTAAGTCCACCGCAAAATACCCACTGTTTCAAATCAGGCGATACTCTAAAATTAATCATGTTATACGGTTTTTGTGAAATTAAATCCTTATACCGATCACGTTATAACTTACGGGTTTGCAATTGGATCTTTCAAATATGCAACCAGCTTCGCAGTTGCATTGGATCTGCATTCTTCACTGCCGTGAATGCATGCATACATTAACATATTCCTTCTATGAAACTTTAAAATATGCGCATCGTCATTGTGCGGTTCATATCCGACAGAAGCAACAGATTTTTCAAAACTTTCCACAAAGAACCTCTATAAATAAAATGATAACAGATTAAAGTATATTGGGTTAAACATTAGTTGCATCACAGTCATACATGTACCTTGAAAAAAGGAAAGCTTCTGGTGCTTGATAATTGTTTATGCAAATTATCATTAACGGTCAACATCGGATACCAGGGAATGTAATCAATGTCACGACGAATATAAACCGCAATATTCAAGAACATAGAATAGCTGATACGATTGGCAACAGCCAAGTTATAAGAATCATCGATGATTTGTGCACGATTTACGGGATGAATCTTTACATAATCGTCACTGTTCAAATACTTAGTTATTAATTTCCAATTTGTTTCATCATAGTTGACACGATAGTAACCTGTTGATTGATTTCGAATAGTTGATCAACACATATAATTTTTGTATTAAGTACAACATCGGATGGTATAAGTTGATGAGGGTTGATTTACCTGACTGTCTTATGTTGAAAATGACCCAATCAGTTGAATTAAATCCTTTTAGGACTATACTCTGGTTTTTTTTAGGAATCCAAATCCGAGGTAATGTTGATGAATAATTTTGATGAGACTGAGTTGTGTAAGTAATAGGAACCCACCATCTGGTACCGTCATCACTAGCACCAGATTGAAAAAATCGTTCCTGACTGATATTAGCTGTTCCGGTTTTATAATCCCTGGTGACAGTGATCACTGGGAATCCAGCCTGCTCGACCCAAGGGTCCATTACCGTTTTGACGCAAATCTTAGGCCGCAGATTGTTAGACTCGTCAGATGCCTTTTGCAAGGCGCTCCACAAGTCATCGGACGTGGCCACCCCAAAGGCACTATAAATAATATTGAGAAATGAGTTCACGATCATCATTATCGTGATCCTCTTCGGTTCTGTTCATAGTCAAGAAACTTACTTTTTCTTTAAGTATTTGGTGAGTCCGGCGCGAAAGATGGGGACAGTCAGGATATGGGACATCATGTGAACCACAGAAGCCCCTACGTGTAAAAAGAAGTGTAATTTGATAATTGTTTTTATAAATAAATTATTTCTGAAAAGCTTCAGTTGTACCTTTGTCATAGGTAATTGTATCGACAAGTGCCTCAATTTCTTCTGGAGTGGATGCATCCTGATTCAAAGGATGAGTACTTTCGGAAGCATCTGCTATAAAGGCACTTCCCTGTACAATACGAAGTACGAATTGTTCCATAAAGCGCCACTTGTCTTCCGTCTAAAGCAATTAAATATGATTAATTAAATGATCAGTTTGGACAATTTTAAAAATTTTTACCTGGTCCGTGATGTAGAATTCAAAATAAGTGGCGAACCCTTCATTCAGCCAAAGATATTTCCACCAGGATGGACTGACAAGGTTTCCAAACCATTGATGAGAAAATTCATGTGAAATAAGTTTAGCAACATTTTGTTTTATATATGTTAGATTTACGCCTTCTTCGTATAGCATTTCTCGTTCTCTGTGTTAATGATAAAAATTAAGAGGAAATTATATAATCAACAATCGTTTATGATATTACCCGAATGTGACCAAGCCCCAGTTTTCCATAGCACCTAAGGCAAAGTCTGGGATAGAAATTTCATCCATTTTTGGTAAAAGATATGGAATCGATGTGTATTTTTGTAAATATTCTAACTTCGATTCTCCTTCGATCAATGCATAATTTGTACCACGAAGAGCATTTTTGCGAGACCAAACTCTGAATGTTTTGTCCTTGTTACTGATGTATCCATAATCCGAAACTATAAAAGCCACCAAATATGTAGACATAATGGGTGTTGTTTGGAAAGTCGTCCATAATTTGTTATCAGTCTTGTCGATTGCCGATTGATTGGCAACTGGCATATTTGATAACGCCGTGTAGTTAACATTGTGTTTAACTGAAATTTTAAAGGTAGCTTTGAGTGCAGGTTCATCCCAGCAGGGGAAAGCTTGACGTGCTGAAGTTGGTTGAAATTGCGTGGTAGCCAACCAGCTGGAAACGTAATGTACAAATTAATATATGTCTCTTAGGTAATACAGACTAATGTAAAGCAATGATATACGTACACAGTTTCACCATTGTCGTTGATATAAGAACTTCTATAGAAACCATATAAAATTTTATCATCTAGGATACCAGCATACTTCAAATGCAGTGTATAATTTCCAGTTGGCAAATGGGCGGCGAAATTCAAAATCAAAAATTGTTTTGCCGTATCGTAAGTATGATTGGCTACTTTGTAGTTTATATTAGAACTGGACACCAAAGTTGTTACACTCTCGTCTATAGTAAGATTTAGTATGTGAAGAGTTATCGAAGAACTTGGTTCAAGAATTCGAAGTTTAATAGTAGATTCTCCATCGAATGTAAAATTGTCTACGACAATATACGGTATCAATTTGATAGAATATGAAATTGGCACTGAATTATTTGGCAATCTATAGTTAGTAGTATTGGCATTGTCAACAACCGCTTTGCTGCCGTCCACAAGTGAAGCTGTAGTTACGGCGGCTAACAGCAGGGTTGTTATCAGAAGAATTTTCATGATAAGAGTTTTCCTTGGACCTGCATTTTCAAATAATCTCATAAATAAAAAATTATAATTAGAGCAATGTTTTATGGTATAGTAATAATCGATGATGTAAAACGAAGATAGTTTTAATTATAATGTATTCTTACCTGTCTTGTCCAGTAGGAGAACGATATACGTGTGAGAAAAATTACTCGGAAGTCTGTTTTATGCTACTGGAGTTAGAAAAGATTGTTTGTCAAATGTGTAGCTTGTGCCAAACTTGTTCATAAATGTATGTTATCTATATATATAGTTAATATATGTATTTGAAACTTCTGTATCAATAGTTCATGTTAAATCACGTGGAACAAGCATAGCTGCCATTGCTGATATAGCATAGTCGTGCATCTGTGCTAACTTTCTAGCATTTTTGTAATCAATCTCTTCTCTGAGTATTTTTTCACCACTGTGCATAATACGTGTTACAGTTAGCGGATATACTGTTTGACATTGCCACGCTGTGCTTGGAATAGGCGTGGTGCAACCTGTAAGTCCATAATATTAATATTTTGTTGACGTGGATTATATAATAAAGAAATTTAAAGTTTACGGACATTTACAATCTAACGTCAGGCTACAATTGGTTGGAACTGGTGAGTCATTTGTGGAACCAAACATTCTTATTTTTGCTAGTCCATTGTTTCAGCTGTCTATTCTTGAATTCGGGTTTATAGTCAAATACGTCAGTACAGGTGTGACTACAGCTGTCAGCTGTAGGCATTGTTTCCATATAATGTGCTTTGAAGTTAGATGCTTTTTGAACGTTACAATATACATTCTCTATGTTAACTGTAATTAAATAAAATGAAAATATGAGCTGAAAGTATCGAATGCAATTAACAGCCGGTATTTCGCCAACGCTCAACCTTTAATACTGAACCGACGTCAAATGACAATTCATGGAAATCGCTTGAACCTAGTAATTTCCCAGTAGTGGCGGATGATGATAGGTCCGTCGTTATCATTACTACATGCAGCCAATAATCTGCCGATCTTGGGCGCCGAATCTGCGCCAAAGTTGGTACCATTGGCAGCTGCACTGGTTGTACAATTTTACATGGGCTATAATTGCTGTGAAGGTTCCTCTCGATAGGGTAATAAAAAAGATAGCGGTGTTTAAAGATAAGATTAGGAAGATGGAAGTAAATGTTGATGCAGAAATTTCATTTATTGGAATGTTCCGTGCTGATGAGATTACTTCAGTTCTATCAGTCAAAGGATCAACTGCTAAAGTGGTTTCCATCTCTGCTGTGGAAGCAAGTCTGGATTTCTGATGTTGCTGTTTTAGTCAGAGCAGATTGTGAAACGAAGCCACCATTTCAGCTCAGGACTCCAGAAGGATAACTGTTCCGTAAGAGGGTTATTATTTATGCACGGAATTGGTGCATTGGAGTGTTTGACATCGAATGGGGCAAGAAGACGTCGCATCGGGCGTAACAGCAGTAGTGGAAGTAGTTTCTTCGTCCTACACCTTATAGAAATTAGTAAACCATTTGTAGAAAACTGGCTCATAAGTGTCAGTCCATTTGACGTTAAATTCTGCATTGGCGATTGCATCGCTTCCAGCAGATCCCAATACATCACTGTGCTTTTCGACTAAAGTTTTCAGCTGAAAAATTAATAAAAAAAATAAGTATTAAATACTATGCTGCAAATCAAATGACTGACTGTATAATTTTTGATGATAAAAACCTTCGTGAGTTGTTCTCTGGTTGTTAGCAGGCTACCAAACGCAGAAATATGCCTAGTCATCTCATCTGTTGGTGCGTCCCAGCTGCAACAAGTAAAAAATTTGTGCTTATATAATTCTATTTATAGAACTTAAAAAGGTAAAGAGTAAACAAATAATTACAATGCATATAATTTGTCGAAATTGTCGATGAGGTAGTCGAAGGCGAAATTTATATTATCAGCGCTGCCATAGTAAATGGACGCGAGTGCATCAGATGCATGCTCCTTGAGTATTCTCGAATTGGCTGTTGTTGCCAGTGACATGTATTTTGTCAGGATTTCTTTATCTTCGGAAAAACCAAGATGAGAAAGCATCGAGAGAGAAGGGTTCTTGGTGTAAAGATCTAAAACCATGTTCCAAACAGTTGCATTTGCACTGTTAAGTCCGGAGGAAAATGCCCATGATGTCAAATCAGGCGATATCCTAAAATTAATCATGTTACAAGATTTTTGTGAAATTAAATCCTTTTATCGATCACGTCATAACGTACGGGTTTGCAGTTGGATCTTCCAAATGTGCAACCAGCTTCGCAGTTGCATTGGATCTGCATTCCTTACTGCCTTGGAAGCATGCATACATTAGCGTATTTGATCTTTGATACTTTACAAGTTGATCATCGTCATTGTGCTGATCATATCCGAAAGTAGCAATAGATTTTTCCAAACGTTCCACAAAAAATCTCTATAAGTAAAGTGATAACAGATTAAAGTATATTGAATTATTTGATATTAATTATATCATAGTCATATATGTACCTTGAATAACGAAAAGCTTCTGGTGTTTGCTAATTTTTGATACAAATAATTGTCAGCGACCAACATCGGATACCAGGAAATATAATCAATATCACGACGAATATAAACCGCAATATCCAAAAATACAGAATAGCTGATACGATTGGCAACAGCCAAGTTAAAAGAATCATCGATGATTTGTGCACGATTGATGGGGTGAATATTTACATAATCGTCACTGTCCAAATACTTAGCCAATAATTTCCAATTTCTTTCATCATAGTTGACACGATAGTAACCTGTTGATTGATTTCGGATAGTTTATCAAGACACGTAATTTTTCTATTTAGTACAACATACGTTGATATGGGTTGTTATACCTGATTGTTTTATGTTGAAAATGACCCAATCAGTTGACTTAAATCTTTTTAGGACTATGTTGTTCTTTTTTTGAGGAATCCATTTGCGAGGCGATGTTGATGAAAAATCTAGATGAGACTGAGTTGTGTAAGTGATAGGAACCCACCATCTGGTACCGTCATCACTAGCACCAGATTGAAAAAATCGTTCCTGCCTGATATTAGCTGTTCCGGTTTTATAATTTCTGGTCACAGTGATCACAGGAAATCCAGGCTGCTCGATCCAAGGGTCCATCACCATTTTAAGGGAAATCTGAGGCTTCGGATTTTTAGATTCGTCAGATGCCTCTTGTAAGGCGCTCCACAGGTCATCGGGCGTGACCACCCCAAAGGCACTATAAATAATATTGAAAATTGAGTTCACGATAATCATTATTGTGATCGTCTTGGATTTTGTTGAAAGTTAAGAAACTTACTTATTCTTCAAATATTTGATGATTCCAGCGCGAAAGATGGGGGGAGTCAGGATGTTGGACATCATGTGAATCACAGCAGCCCCTACGTGCATATAGAAGTGTAATTTGACAATTGCTTTTGTAAATCAATTATTTCTGAAAAGCAGATGTACCTTTGTCATAGGGAATTGCATCGAAAAGTGCCTGAATTTCTTCTGGAGTCGATGCATCCTTATTCAAGGGATGGCTAGTTTCGGAAGAATCTGCTATAAAGGCACTTTCTTGTACAGTCCGAACTACGAATTGTTCCATAAAGCGCCACTTGTTTTCCACCTAAAGCAATTATACATAATTAATGAAATGATGAGTTTAGATAACTTTTAAAAAGTTTTACCTGGCTCGTGATGTAGAATTCAAAATAAGTGGCGAAGCCTTCGTTCAGCCAAAAATATTTCCACCAGGTTGGAGTGACTAAATCTCCAAACCATTGATGAGCAAGTTCATGAGAAGTAACTGTAGCTGCCTGTTGTTTTGCAGTCGTTGTACTTACGCCGTCTACGTATAGCATTTCTGTATCGCTGTGCAAATGGCAAACATTAAGAGCTAAGTATATAAAAAGCAATCGTTTATGATATCACCTGTAAGTAATGATGTCCAAATTTTCCATACCATGAAATATAAGATCCGGGATCGAAATTATATCCATTTTTGGTAAAGCAAATGGAATCGATGTGTATTTTTCTAAATATGCTAGTTCTGACTGTCCTGTAGTCAGTGCATAAGCTGTAGCATTAAGAGTATTTTTGCGAGTCCAAATTCTGAAGGTTTCGTCGTCGTTACTGACGTATTCATAATCCGCAACTACAAAAGCCACCAAGTATGTAGATATGATGGGTGTTTTTTCGAAAGTCGTCCATAATTTGTTATCAGTCCTGTCGATTGCCGATCGATTTGCAACTGGCATATTTGATAACGCCGAGTAGTTAACATCGTGTTTAATAGAAATGGTAAATGTAGCTTTGAGTGCAGGTTCATCCCAGCAGGGAAAAGCTCGACGTGCTGCGATTGGTTGAAACTGCGTGGCAGCCAACCAGCTGGAAACATAGCGTACAAATTAATATATGTCTCTTAAGTAATACAGACTAATATACAGTAATGATATACATACACAGTTTCACCATTGTCGTTGGTATAAGAACTTCTATAGAAACCATTCAAAATTGTATTGTCTAGGATACCAACATACTTCAAATACAGTGTATAACATCCAGCTGGCAAATCGGTGGCGAAATTCAAAATCAAAAATTGTTTTCTCTTATTGTAAATATGAAAAACTATTTTGTAGTTTACACCAGCACTGGATACCAAAGATGTTGCACTCTCGTCTATAGTAAGATCTAGTATGTGAAGAGTTATCGAAGAACTTGATTTTAGAACCTCAAGTTCAATCGTAGATTCTCCTTCGAATGTAAAATTGTCTTCGACGATATACGGTATCAATTTGATAGAATATGAAATTGGCACTGAATTGTTTGGCAATCTGTAGTTAGTAGAAATGATATTGTTAACAATCGCTTTGCTGCCATCCAGAGGAGAAGCTGTAGTTACGGCGGCTAACAGCAAGGTCGTTATCAGATGAATTTTCATGATAAGAGTTTTCCTTGGACCTGCTTTTTCAAATAATCTCATAAATTAAAAATTATAATTAGAGCAATGTTTTATAGTATAATAATAATTGATGATGTACGACGGAGTCAGTTATAATTATAATGTATTCTTTACCTGTCCTGTCCAGAAGGAGAACGATATACGTGTGAAAGAAATTACTCGAAAGTCTCCTTTATGCTACTGCAGTCAAAAAAGATTTTTGTGAAATGTGTAGCTTTCGTGAATCTTGTTCATAAAATTATGTTATATATTTATATAATTATTACATATAATATATTTGAGAATTGTGTATCAACAGTTGGACTAAATTCATGCAAAGTAAGCATAGCTGCCGTTACTGATAAAGTGTAGTCGTGCATCTGTGCTAACCATCTAGCATTTTGGTGATCAATCTCTTGCCTAAGTATTTTTTCACCAGTGTGCATAATACTTGTTACAGTTAGCGGACGTAGTATTTGACATTACCACGTTGTGTTTGGAATAGAGGTGGTGCAACCTGTGGGTCCATATTATTAATATTGTTGTTGACGTGGATTATATAATAAAGAAATTTAAAGTTTACGAACATATACAGTCTAATGTCAGGTCACAAGTGGTTGGAACTGGTGATTCATTTGTGGGCACCAAACATTCTTATGTTTGCTCGTCACTTGTGTTAGCTGTCTATTCTTGAATGCGGTTTTATACTCGAATACGTCAGTACAGTTGTCTCTACAAATGGCAGCTGTACGCACTGTTTTTTTATAACGTGCTTTGAGGTTAGATGCTTTTTGAACATGTTAAAATAAGTAACAATATCTGCACAACAAACACTTAAAACAACGTCTGGACAATAGTAATGAACAGTTTCAGCTGTTTAAGTCCACTAGCGAGAGAATGAGTACGTGGAGGCCACTGCTTCTAAGGCAGACTCACCTGTAGCTCAGATTTAGGGTCAGAGGATCAGAGTAAAGATGCAGTAGAAGAATTACTCATTGATCATGAGAATACAGTAAAGGAATTTATGTAAATTCTGTACGTATGTATTCATGAGGATATAATATTGCCAGCTTATTATTCTGTATACACATTTTCTTTCTTGACTGCAATTGAATAAAATGGAACTATGCGATGAAAGTATTCAGTGCAATTAATAGCCAGTATTTTGTCAACGCTCAATCTTTGACACTGGACCGACGTCGATTGTGAATAAAATTTTATTCAATTATTTTATTCAGTTATCATTTTGTATATTATATTCGTGAAGCGACGTTCGTCGGTGAATTTATTCATGGAATTGTTAAATTTAGAAGGGACAATTGCATCGTTAGATGCATTACGCTACTGGGTGACGCATGTTTTTCTGGTATCGGTTACAATGACGTTGACGCTTGGCCTTTTTCTAGCTGGACTGTTGGCGATGGTCGGCTTCAACAGCGATAGTGGAAATAGTTTCTTCGTCTCACACCTTATAATAATTAGTAAACCATTCGTAGAAAACTGGTTCGTAAGTATCAGTCCATTTGACGTTAGCTTCTGTATTGGCAATCGCAGTGCTTCCAATAGATCCCAACGCATCACTGCGCCTTTTGATTAAAGCTTTCAACTGAAAAATAATTGTAAAAAAAGAATAAGTAATGCATACTATGCTGTAAATTAAATGAATGGTTGTATAGTCGTTGGTGATAGAAACCTTCGCGAGTTGTTCTCTTGTTGTTAGCAGGCTACTATATGTAGGAACATACTCATTCACCGTATCTGATGGTGCGTCCCAGCTGCAACAAGTTAAAAATTCGTTCTTTTATAATTCTGTTTATAGAACTCAAAAAGATACAAAGTAAACAATTAATTACAATGCATATAACTTGTCGAAATTGTGGATGAGGTAGTTGAAGGCGAAGTTTATATTATCAGCGTTTCCTTGAAAAACGGACGCGAGCGCATCAGGTGCGTGCTCTTTCAGTATTGTCGAATTGTTTGTTGTTGCCAGTGACATGTAATTTGTCAAGATTTTTTTATCTTCGGAACAACCAAGATAATAAATTATCTCAAGAGAAGGGCTTTTGGCGTAAAGATCTAAGACCATGTTCCAAACAGTTGCATTTGCATTGTTAAGTCCACCGCAAAATACCCACTGTTTCAAATCAGGCGATACTCTAAAATTAATCATGTTATACGGTTTTTGTGAAATTAAATCCTTATACCGATCACGTTATAACTTACGGGTTTGCAATTGGATCTTTCAAATATGCAACCAGCTTCGCAGTTGCATTGGATCTGCATTCTTCACTGCCGTGAATGCATGCATACATTAACATATTCCTTCTATGAAACTTTAAAATATGCGCATCGTCATTGTGCGGTTCATATCCGACAGAAGCAACAGATTTTTCAAAACTTTCCACAAAGAACCTCTATAAATAAAATGATAACAGATTAAAGTATATTGGGTTAAACATTAATTGCATCACAGTCATATATGTACCTTGAAAAACGAGAAGCTTCTGGTGTTTGCCAATTTTCTATACAAATTATCATTAACGGTTAACATCGGATACCAGGAAATATAATCAATGTCACGACGAATATAAACCGCAATATCCAAAAGTATGGAAAAGCTGATACGATTGGCAGCAGCCAAGTTATAAGAATCATCGATGATTTGTGCACGATTGACGGGATGAATTTTTACATAATTGTCACTGTTCAAATACTTAGCTATTAATTTCCA
Organism: Calameuta haemorrhoidalis; assembly: GCA_031763665.1. Lineage (NCBI taxonomy): Eukaryota > Metazoa > Arthropoda > Insecta > Hymenoptera > Cephidae > Calameuta > Calameuta haemorrhoidalis. Next base: position 324,761 of record JARPRH010000909.1, read on the forward strand.
ATTTGTTTCATCATAGTTGACACGATAGTAACCTATTGATTGATGTCGATTAGTTTATCAATACATGTAATTTTTGTATTTAGTACAACATCCGTTGGTATAAGTTGATAAGGGATGTTTTACCTGATTGTTGTATGTTGAAAATGGCCCAATCAGTTGACTTAAATCCTTTTAGGACTATATTGTGTTTTTTTTTAGGAATCCACTTGCGAGGCGATGTTGATGAAAACTCTAGATGAGACTGAGTTGTGTAAGTGATAGGAACCCACCATCTGGTACCGTCATCACTAGCACCAGATTGAAAAAATCGTTCCTGACTGACATTAGCTGTTCCGGTTGTATAATCCCTGGTGACAGTGATCACTGGAAATCCAGACTGCTCGACCCAAGGGTCCATCACTGTTTTAACGCAAATCTGAGGCTTCGGCTTTTTAAATTCGTTATATGCCTCTTGTAAGGCGCTCCACAAGTGATCGGGCGTGACCACCCCATAGGCACTATAAATAATATTGAGAAATGAATTCACGGTCATCAGTATTGTGATCCTCTTCGGTTCTGTTCATAGTCAAGAAACTTACTTATTCTTTAAGTATTTGGTGAGTCCAGCGCGGAAGATGGGGGGCGTCAAGATATTGGACATCATGTGAATCACAGCAGCCGCTACGTGCATAGAGAAATGTTGTTTGCCAGTTGCTTTCGTAAATTAAGTAAAAACAATTGTACCTTTGTAATAGCAAATTGAATCGAACAGTGCACTAATTTCTTCTGGAGTCGATGCGTCCTGATTCATTGGATGGGTAGTTTCGGAAGAATCTGCTATAAAGGCATTTTCTTGTACAGTACGAAGTACGAATTGTTCCATAAAGCGCCAAGTGTCTTCCACCTAAAGCAATTAAATATGATTATTTAAATGATGAGTTTGGACAATTTTAAAAAGTTTTACCTGGCTCGTGATGTAAAATTCAAAATAAGTGGCGAAGCCTTCATTCAGCCAACAATATTTCCACCAGGTTGGAGTGACTAAATCTCCAAACCATTGATGAGCAAGTTCGTGAGAAGTAATTGAAGCTGCCTCTTGTTTTGCAGATGCTCTACTTGCGCCGTCTACGTATTGCAATTCTAAATCGCTGTGTAGATGATAAGCATTAAGAGCAAATTATATAATAAATAATCATTTATGATATTACCTGTAAGTAATCATGCCCCAATTTTCCATTCCACTGTATATCATGTTTTTGATAGAAACTTCATCGATTTTTGGTAAAGCATATGGAATCGATAGGTATTTTTCTAAATATGCTAACTCTGGCTGTCCTATAGCCAACGCATAAGCTGTAGTATTAAGAATATTTTTGGGAGTCCAAATTCTAAAGGTTCCGTCGTTGTTACTGACGTATCCATAATCCGAAACTAGAAAAGCCACCAAATATGTAGACATGATAGGTGTTGTTTGGAAATTCGTCCATAATTTGTTATCAGTCCTGTCGATTGCCGATTGATTGGCAACTGGCATATTTGATAACGCCGAGTAGTTAACATCGTGTTTAATAGAAATGGTAAATGTAGCTTTGAGTGCAGGTTCATCCCAGCAGGGGAAAGCTCGACGTGCTGCGGTTAACCCAAATTGTGTGGTAGCCAACCAGCTGCAAACATATTGTATAAATTAATATAGGTGTGTTAAATAATACGGACTAATATAGAGTCATGATATACGTACACAGTTTCACCATTGTCGTTGGTATAAGAACTTCTATAGAAACCATTCAACATTTTATCGTCTAGGATACCAACATACTTCAAATACAGTATATAATTTCCAGTTGGCAAATTGGTGGCGAAATTCAAAATCAAAAATTGTTTTGTCGTATCGTAAGTATGATTGGCTATTTCGTAGTTTTTATCAGCACTGGATACCAAAGTTGTTACACTCTCGTCTATAGTAAGATTTAGTACGTGAAGAGTTATCGAAGAACTTGATTCTAGAACCTTAAGTTCAATCGTAGATTCTCCATCAAATGTAAAATTGTCTACGACGATATACGGTATCAATTTGATAGAATATGAAATTGGCACTGAATTATTTGGCAATCTATAGTTAGTAGTATTGGCATTGTCAGCAGTCTCTTTGCTGCCATTCAGAAATGAAGCTGCAGTTATGGCGGCAAACAGCAGGGTCGTTATCAGAAGAATTTTCATGATAAGAGTTTTCCTTGGACCTGCTTTTTGAAATAATCTCAAAATTCAAAAAATATATTTAAAGCAATTTTTTATTGTATAATAATAATCGAGCTAGTTATAGTTATAATGTATTCTTTACCTGTACTGTCCAGTAGGAGAACGATATTCATGTGAACGAAATTACTTGAAAGCCTCTTTTGAGCTACTAAAGTTACAAAAGATTGTTTGTGAAACGTGTAGCTTTTGTCAATCTTGTTCATAAAAGTGTGTATGTATTTGAGACTTCTGTATCAACAGTTGGTGTAAAGTCACGCAAAGTAACATAGCTGCCGTTGCTGATAAAGTGTAGTCGTGCATCTGTACAAACTGTCTAGTATTTTTGTGATTAATCTCTCCTCTGAGTATTTTTTTATCCGCGTGCATAATACGTGTTATAGATAGTGGACATAGCGTTTGAAATTACCACGCTGTGCTTGGAATAGACGTGTGCAACCTGTAGGTCCATAATATTAATATTGTTGTTGACGTGGATTATATAATAAAGAAATTTAAAGTTTACAAACATCTACAGCCTAATGTCAGGTTATAAGTGCTTGGAACTGGTGAACCACTTGTGGGCACCAATCATTCTTATGTTTGCTCGTCACTTGTGTCAGCTGTCTTTTCTTGAATGCGGGTTCATACTCGAATACGCCAGTACAGGTGTCACTACAGCTGCCAGCTGTACACACTGTTTTTATATAACGTGCTTTGAAGTTAGATGCTTTTTGAACATGTTAAAGTAAGTAAGAATATCTGCATCCTTCTTTTTGTCTGCGTTTGCATTTCCTTAAAACAACGTCTGGACAATAGTAATGAACAGCTTCAGCTGTTCAAGTCCACTAGCGAGAGAATGAGTACGTGAAGGCCACTGCTTCTAAGGCAGACTCACCTGTAGCTCAGATTTAGGGTCAGAGGATCAGAGACAAGATGCAGTAGAAGAATTACTCATTGATTATGAAAATACAGTAAAGGAATTCATGTAAATTCTGTACGTATGTATTCATGAGGATATAATATTGACAGCTTATTATTTTGTATACACATTTTTTTTCTTGACTGTAATTGAATAAAATAGAATTATGCGATAAAAATTTTCAGTGCAATAAATAGCCAGTATTTTTTTCAACGCTCAATCTTTGACACTGGACCGACGTCGATAGACAATTCCTGGGAATTGCGTGAACCCAGTATTTTTCAGATTCCAGAATGTTAAATTTTTCGTAAGAGGATTCGTTCGACGGTGAATTTATCCATGGAATTGTTGCATTAAGAAGGGACAACTGCATCGTTAGATGCATTACGCTACTGGGTGATCCATGTTTTTCTAGTATCAGTTACAATCACGGTGACGCTTGGCCTTTTTCTAGCTGGAGTGTTGGTATTGGTCAGCTTTAACAGCGGTAGTGGAAATAGTTTCTTCGTCTCACAGCTTAAAATAATTAGTAAGCCATTTGTACAAAACTGGTTCATAAGTATCAGTCCATTTGACGTTAGCTTCTCCATCGGCAATTGCAGTGCTTCCAACAGACCCCAACACATCACTGTGCTTTTTGATGAAAGCTTTCAACTGAAAAAATAAAAAGAAAAGAATAAGTAATGCATACTACGCTGCAAATTAAAGGACTGGTTGTATAATTGTTGGTGACAGAAACCTTGTTGAATTGTTCTCTTGTTGTTATCATTTTACCGTATTCACGAACATAGTCCTTCATGGCATCTGATGGTGCGTCATAGCTGCAACAAGTTAAAAATTCGTTATTGTGTAATTCTATTTATAGAACTCAGAAAGTAAAGTCTAAATAATTAATTACTATGCATATAATTTGTCGAAATTGTTGATCAGGTAGTCTAAGGCGAAGTTTACGTTAGCAGCGCTGCCGTAATACAGGGACGCGAGCGCATCAGGTGCGTGCTCCTTGAGTATCGTCGAATTTTCTGTTGTTGCCAGTGACAAGTAATTTGTCAAGATTTTTTTATCTTCGGCACAACCAAGATAATTAATTATCTCGAGAGAAGGGCTCTTGGCGTAAAGATCTAAGACCATGTTCCAAACAGTTGCATTTGCATCGCTAAGTCCAGCGCAAAATAACCATGATTTCAAATCAGGTGACACCCTAAAATTAATTGTGTTACAAGATTTTTGTGAAATTAAATCGTTATACCGATCACGTCATGACTCACGGGTTTGCAATTGGATCTTTCAAATATGCAGCCAGCATTGCAGTTGCCTTGGATTTGCATTCTTTATTGCCGTGTATGCATGCATATGTTAAAATATCTGCTCTGTGATACTTATCAAGATGTTCATCGTCATTGTGCGGCTCATACCCGGAAATGCTAATGGATTTTTCAAAAGTCCCCAAACAAAACCTCTGTAAATGAAATTATAACCGATTAAAGTATATTGAGTTATTCGACATTAATTATATCACTGTCGTATATGTACCTTGAATAACGAGAAGCTTCTGGTGTTTTCTAATTTTAAAAACAGATAAGTATAAGCATTGAACATTGGATACCAGGGAACGTAATCAATATCACGACGAATATGAACTGCAATATCCATAAATGTAGAAAAGCTGATACGATTGGCAATAGCCAAGTTAAGAGCATCATCGATGATTTGTGCACGATTGACGGGATGAATTTTTACAAAATCGTCACTGTCCAAATACTTGGCTAATAATTTCCAATTTTGTTCATCATAGTTGACGCGATAGAAACCTGTTGATTGATTTCGAATAGTTTATCAACACATGTAATTTTTGTATTTAGTACAACATCCGTTGGTATATGTTGATAAGGGTTGTTGTACCTGATTGTTTTATGTTGAAAATGGCCCAATCAGTTGACTTAAATCCTTTTAGGACTATATTGTTTTTTTTCTGAGGAATCCACTTGCGAGGCGATGTTGATGAAAAATCTAGACGAGACTGAGTTGTGTAAGTGATAGGAACCCACCATCTGGTACCGTCATCACTAGCACCAGATTGAAAAAATCGTTCCTGACTGATATTAGCTGTTCCGGTTTTATAATCCCTGGTGACAGTGATCACTGGAAATCCAGCCTGCTCGATCCAAGGTTTCATCACCGTTTTAAGGCAAACCTGATGCCATGGGTTTTTAGATTTGCGAGATGCCTCTTGTAAGGCACTCCAGAGGTCATCGGGTGTGACTACCCCATAGGCACTATAAATTCAATGATGTTGAGAAATGAGTTCACGATCATCATTATTGTGATCCTCTTCGGTTCTGTTGAAAGTTGAGAAACTTACTTTTTTTTTAAGTATTTGGTGAGTCCAGCGCGAAAGACGGGGGGAGTCAGGATATTGGACATCATGTAAACCACAGAAGCCCCTATGTGTAGAATGAAGTGTAATTTGATAATTGTTTTTATAAATAAATTATTTCTGAAAAGCAGTTGTACCTTTGTCGTAGGTAATAGAATCGAAAAGTGCCTCAATTTCTTCTGGAGTCGATGCGTCCTGATTCAAGGGATGGACGGTGTCGGCAGAATCTACTATAAAGGCACTTTCTTGTACAATACGAACTACGAATTGTTCCATTAAGCGCCAAGTCTTTTCCACCTAAAGCAATGAAATATGATTAATTAAATGATGAGGTTCGACGATTTTTAAATATTTCACCTGGTCCGTGATGTAGAATTCAAAATAAGTCCCGAAGGCTTCATTCAGCCAAATATGTTTCCACCAGGATGGACTGACAAGATTTCCAAACCATTGATGAGCAAATTCATGTGAAATAATTCTAGCAACCTCTTGTTTTGTAAATGTTGTATTTACGCCGTTTTCGTATAGCATTTCTGCTTCTCTGTATTGATAATAAAAATTGAGAGGAAATTATATAATCAATAATCGATTATGATATTACCTGAATGCAACTACGCCCCAATTTTCCATAGCACCGTAGGCATGATCTGGGACAGAAATTTCATCCATTTTTGGTAAAGAAAACGGAATCGATGTATATTCTTCCAAAGATTTTAACTCCAACTGTCCTTGAGTCAATGCATAATTTATACCACGAAGAGCATTTTTTCGAGTCCAAACTCTGAATTTTTTGTCCTTCGTACTGAGGGATACATAATCCGAAACGACAAAAGACACCAAGTATGTAGACATAACGGGTGATTTTTCGAAAGTCGTCCATAATTTGTTATCAGTCGTGTCGATTGCCGATTGATTGGCAACTGGCATATTTGATACCGCCGTGTGTTTAACGTCGTGTTTAATAGAAATGGTAAACGTAGCTTTGAGTCCAGGTTCATCCCAGCAGGGGAAAGCTCGACGTGCTGAAGTTGGTTCAAAATGTGTGGAAGCCACCCAGCTTGAAACATATTGTAGAAATTAATGTAGGTCTATAAAACAGTACAGACTAATGTAAAGCAAAGATATACGTACACAGTTTCACCTTTGTCGTTGATATAAGAACTTCTATAGAATCCATATAAAGCTTCATTGTCTATGATACCAACATACTTCAGATACAGTGCATAATTTCCAGTTGGCAAATCGGTGGCGAAATTCAAAATCAAAAATTGTTTTGCCGTATCGTAAGTATGCTTGGCTACTTTGTAGTTTACACCAGCACTGGACACCAAAGATGTTACACTCTCGTCTATAGTGAGATCTAATATGTGAAGCGTTATCGAAGAACTTGATTGTAGAACCTTTAGTTCAATCGTAGATTCTCCATCGTACGTAAAATTGTCTTCGACGATATACGGTATCAATTTGATAGAATATGAAATTGGCACTGAATTCTTTGGCAATCTATAGCTAGTAGTATTGGCGTTGTCAGCAATCGCTTTGCTGCCATCCACAAGTGAAGCTGTAATTACTGCGGCTAACAGCAGGGTCGTTATCAGAAGAATTTTCATGATAAGAGTTTTCCTTGGACCTGCTTAGTCAAGTAATCGCAAAAATTAAAAAATATGTTTAAAGCATGTTTTATTGTATGATAATAACCGATTATGTACAACGGAGCTAGTTATAATTTTAATGTATTCCTTACCTGTCCTGTCCAGGAGGTGAACGATATACGAGTGAACGAAATAACTTGAAAGTCTCTTCTGAGCTACTAGAGTTAAGAAAGATTGTTTGTGAAACGTGTAGTTTTTGTCAATCTTGTTCATAAAATTGTGTATGTATTTGAAACTTCTGTATCAACAGTTGGTGTAAAGTCACGCGAAGTAAGCATAGCTGCCGTTGCTGATAAATCATAGTCGTGCATCTGTGCTAACTTTTTAGCATTTTTCTAATCAATTTCTCGTCTGTGTACTGTTTCATATTGTATACTGTTTGACATCTCCACACTGTACTTGGAATAGGCGTGGTGCAACCTGTAGGTCCACTTTCATTAATATTGTCGTTGACGTCGATTATATAATAAAAAAACTTAAATTTAACGAACAAATACGAACAAAAATTATCTAATGTCGTGTTATAAGTGGTTGGAACTGGTGAGCCACTTGTGAGCACCAAACATTCCTATATTTGCTCGTCGATTGTTTCAGCTGTCTATTCTTGGATTGGGATTTATACTGGAATACGTCAGTACAGTTGTCACTACAGCTGTCAGCTGTAAGCATTATTCTTATAAAACGTGTTCTGATGTCAGATGCTTTTTGAACATGTTAAAATAATTAACAACATCTGCACCCTCTATTTTGTCCGCGTTTTTATTCCCTAAGACAACAACTGGACTATAGTAATTAACAGCTTCAAAATTTATTATTATTATGGTATTATTTCGAGAGATGATTTTCTACCTGGCGACTGTTGTTGATCGTCATCACTTCATCAGACTGTCCTCGTCGTTTGTTACTAAGCAGTACGCTCTGGGTACAGAAGTACCTGAGATGTTGCCCAATGCGTAACGTTACAATACCCATTTTCTATGTTAAATATAATTAAATAAAATTTAAATGTGAGTTGCAAGTGTCGAGTGCAATTAGTTGCCAGTTTTTTTGACAACGCTCAATCTTTGATACTGGACCGACGTCAAAAGACAATTCATGAAAATCACGTGAACCCAGTAATTTATCAGTAGTGGCGGATGGTGATTGGTCCATTGTTATCATTACTACTTGCAACCAATAATCTGCCGATCTTGGGCGCCGACTCTGCGCCAACGTTGATACCATTGGCAGTTGGACTGGTTGTACATTTTCACATGGGCTATTATGGGTAGTAAAAAAGATAACGGTACGTAAAGATAAGACTAGGAAGATCGAAAAAATGCTGATGCAGAAATATCATTTATTGGAATGTTCCGTGCTGATGAGATTACCTCATTTGTATCAATCAAAGGATCAAGTGCTAAAGTGGTTTCCATCTCTACTGTCGAAGCAAGTCTGGATTTCTGATGTTGCTGTTTTAGTCAGAGCTGATTGTGAAACGAAGCCACCAAAAGTTTTACCATCTTTGGCTCAAGAATCCAGAAGGATAACTGATCCGTAAGAGGGTTGATCTGGGACTCCTTCGTTCGATGATGAATTTATCCATGGAATTGGGGTATCGAAAAGGGACAACTGCATAGTTAGATGCATTATGCTACTTGGTAACGTATGTTTCTTTAACATCCGTTACAATCATGGTGACCCTTGGCCTTTAATATCTGAAAATATTGAAAGAGAATGGAGCAAGCAGATGAAGGTGACGTCGCATCGGGCGCAGCAGCAGTAGAAAAAGTAGTTTCTTCGTCCTGCACCTTATAGAAATTAGTAAACCATTCGTAGAAAACTGGCTCATAAGTATCACCCCATTTGATGTTAGACTCTGTAGCGGCGATAGCATCGGTTCCAGCAGATCCCAATACATCACTGTGCTTTTCGACTAAAGTTTTCAACTGAAAAATTAATAAAAACAAAGATTGAGTAATGATCAGTATGCTGTAAATCAAATGACTGGTTGTATAATTGTTGATGATAAAAACCTTCGTGAGTTGTTCTCTTGTTGTTAGAAGTGCAGCAAGCGCAGAAACATGCCCAATCATCTTATCTTTCGGTGCGTCCCAGCTGCAACAAGTAAAAAGTTTGTGGTTGTATAATTCCATTTATAGAACTCAAAAAGGTAAAGAGTAAACAAATAATTACAATGCATATAATTTGTCGAAATTGTCGACGAGGTAGTCGAAGGCGAAGTTTATATTCTCTCCGCTGCCAGCATAAATGGACCCGAAAGCGTTAGATGAATGCTCCTTGAGTATCGTCGAATTTTCTGTTGTTGCCAGTGACATGTATTTTGTCAAGATTTTTTGATCTTCGGAATAACCAAGATAATTAATTATCTCGAGAGAAGGACTCTTGGCGTAAAGATCTAAGACCATGTTCCAAACAGTTGCATTTGCATTGTTAAGTCCAGCGCCAAACATCCATGATCTCAAATCAGGCGATACCCTAAAATTAATCATGTTACAAAATTTTTGTGAAATTAAATCGTTATACCGATCAAGTCGTAACTTACGGGTTTGCAGTCGGATCTTTCAAATATGCAACCAGCATTGCAGTTGCATTGGATCTGCATTCTTTACTGCCGTGAGAGCATGCAAATGTTAACATCTGTAGTCTTTGAGACTTATCAAGATGTTGACCGTCATTTTGCGGGTCATATCCGAGAGTATCAATAGATTTTTGAAAACTTTCCAAAAAAAATCTCTATAAATAAAATGATAACAGATCAAACTATATTAAGATATTCAACATTAATTATATCACAGGCATATATGTACCTTGAATAACGAGAAGCTTCTGGTATTTGTTAATGTTATATACAAATAATAATTAGCAGTCAACATCGGATACCAGGAAATGAAATCAGTATCACGACGAATATAAGCCGCGATATCCAAGAACATAGAATAGTTGATACGATTGGCAACAGCCAAGTTATAAGAATCATCGATGATTTGTGCACGGTTGACGGGATGGATATTTATATAATCGTCACTGTCCAAATACTTAGCTATTAACTTCCAATTTTGTTCATCATAGTTGACACGATAGTAACCTGTTGATTGATTCCGAATAGTTTATCAACACATGTAATTTTTCTATTTAGTACAGAATCTGTTGGTATAAGTTGATAAGGGTTGTTTTACCTGATTGTTGTATGTTGAAAATGACCCAATCAGTTGACTTAAATCCTTTTAGGACTATATTGTTTTTTTTCTGAGGAATCCACTTGCGAGGCGATGTTGATGAAAAATCTAGGCGAGACTGAGTTGTGTAACTGAGAGGAACCCACCATCTGGTACCTTCACCACTAGCACCAGATTGAAAAAATCGTTCCTGACTGATATTAGCTGTTCCGGTTGTATAATCCCTGGTGACAGTGATCACTGGAAATCCAGCCTGCTCGATCCAAGGGTCCATCACCGTTTTAACGGAAATCTCAGACTTCGGATTTTTAGATTCGTCAGATGCCTCTTGTAAGGCGCTCCACAGGTCATCGGGCGTGGCCACCCCATAGGCACTATAAGTAATATTGAGAAATGAGTTCACGATCATCATTATTGTGATCCTCTTGGATTTTGCTGAAAGTTAAGAAACTTACTTATTCTTTAAGTATTTGATGAGTCCAGCGCGAAAGATGGAGGCAGTCAGGATGTTGGACATCATGTGAATCATAGCAGCCCCTACGTGCATATAGAAGTGTAATTTGACAATTGCTTTCGTAAATCAATTATTTCTGAAAAACAGTTGTACCTTTGTCATAGGTAATTGTACCGAAATGTGCATGAATTTCTTCTGGAGTCGATACATCCTGATTCAAAGGATGGGCTGTGTCGTAACAATCTTCTAAGAGGGCACTTTCTTGTACAATACGAACTATAAATTGTTCCATTAAGCGCCAATTGTCTACCACCTAAAGCAAACAAGTATGATTAATTAAATGATGAGGCAGGATAATTTTTTAAAAGTTTCACCTGGTCCGTAATGTAAAATCCAAAATAAGTGGCGAAGCCTTCACTCAGCCAAACATTTGCCCACCAGGATGGAGTGACAAGATTTCCAAACCATTGATGAGAAAATTCATGTGAAATAACTTTAGCAACAGTTTGTTTTACAAATGTTGTATTTACGCCGTTTTCGTATAGCATATCTGCTTCCCTGTGTTCATAATAAAAAAAAATAAGACGGAATTACATAATCAACAATCGTTTATGATATTACTTGTATGTCACCAAGCCCCAGTTTTCCATAGCACCTTCGGCAAAGTCTGGGATAGAAATTTGATCCATTTTTGGTAAAATAAACGGAATCGATGTAAATGCTTCCAAATATTCTAACTCCGCCTCTCCTTGAGTCAATGCATAACTTGTACCACGAATTGCATTTCTGCGAGACCAAACTCTGAATGTTCCATTGGCGTTACTGATGTGTCCATAATCCGAAACGACAAAAGCCACGGAGTATGTAGGCATAATGGGTGTTTTTTCGAAAGTCGTCCATAATTTGTTATCAGTCGGGTCGATTGCCGATTGATTGGCAACTGGCATATTTGATAATGCCGTGTAGTTAACATCGTGTTTAATAGAAATGGTGAATGTAGCTTTGAGTGCAGGTTCATCCCAGCAGGGGAAAGCTCGACGTGCTGAAGTTGCTTCAAATTGAGTGGTAGCCAACCAACTGGAAACATAATGTACAAATTAATATATATCTCTTAAATGATACAGACTAATGTAAAGCAATGATATACGTACACAGTTTCACCTTTGTCGTTGATGTAAGAACTTCTATAGAAACCATATAAGATTTCATCGTCTAAAATACCAACATACTTCAAATGCAGTGTATAATTTCCAGTTGGCAAATCAGTGGCGAAATTCAAAATCAAAAATTGTTTTTCCGTATCGTAAGTATGGTTGGCTATTTCGTAGTTTTTATTAGCACTGGACACCAAAGTTGTCACACTCTCGTCTATAGTAAGATTTCGTATGTGAAGAGTTATCGAAGAACTTGATTCTAGAACCTTAAGTTCAATCGTAGATTCTCCATCGTATGTAAAATTGTCTACGACGATATACGGTATCAATTTGATAGAATATGAAATTGGTACTGAATTATTTGGCAATCTATAGTTAGTAGTATTGGCATTGTCAGCAATCGCTTTGTTGGCATTCAGAAGGCAGAACAGCAGGGTCGTTATCAGAAGAATCTTCATGATGAGAGTTTTACTTGGACCTGCTTTTTCAAATAATTTCAAAAATAAAAAATATATTTAAAGCAATGTTTTATTGTATAATAATAATCGATGATGTACAACGAAGCTAGTTATAATTGTAAGGTATTCTTTACCTGTCCTGTCCAGTAGGAGAACGAGATACGAGTGAGTGAAATAACTCGAAAGTCGCTTTTGATCTACTAGAGTTAAAAAAAGATTTTTTATGAAATTTGTAGCTTTTGTCAATCTTGTTCATAAAAGTATGTATGTATTTGAGACTTTCGTGTCAACAGTTGATGTCAAATCACGCGGAGTGAGCGTAGCTGTCATTGTTGATAAAGTATAGTCGTGCATCTGTGCTAACTTTCTAATATTTTTTTAATTAATCTATTGTCTGAGTACTGTTTCACCGCTGCGCATAATACTTGTTACAATTAGCGGACATACAGTTTGACATTGTCACGCTGTGCTTGCAATAGGCGTGGTGCAACCTTTAGGTGCATAATATTAACATTGTTGTTGACGACGATTATATAATAAAGAAACTTAAAGTTTACAAACATTTACAACCTATTGTTAGGTTACAAGTGGTTGGAACTGGTGAGTCACTTGTGGACACCAAACATTCTTATGTTTGCTCGTCAATTGTTTCAGCCGTCTATTTTTGAATTCCGATGTATACTCGAATACGTCAGTACAATTGTCACTACAGCTATCAGTTTTACGCACTTTCCATGTAAGGTGCTTTAAAATTAGATGCTGTTTGAACATGTTAAAATGAGCAACAACATCTCCACCTTCCTTTTTGTAAGCGTTCTTTATTCCCTAAGACAACGACTGGAATATAGTACTTAATGAACAGCTTGTTTAATTTTATCAGCTAAACAATGAGTTTCGTGTTTGCTTCTGAGGCCGATCAAATTGTAAAACTCTATTTCAAACATGACAACCTTAGCTGCTGTTAAGAGCTATCCCATGTAGAGATTCCGGTATGACGTCAACTGCTCAAAATCGGCTCAGTGTTAGCACTGCGATGATTGTCAGTTGTCATTTGTTTGTAGTTGTCAACCGCTGGCAGTACTAATCATGGGTCCAGTACTGGCGCAATGATGAATATGAACGTCATCCGAAGTTGGATTCTGATTATGAAGACATCCGTTTTTTTATTGTACAATGTAAGAAATAAGACACGGTAGCGCTTCGCGCTCATCTTCGTCTCGCGAAATGCCATCAACTATTTCATGGCAGCCTGGAGAACTTCGTAATCATCGCTGTAATCTTTAGTGAATTATCAGGTTGAAGGAACTCCTCACGTGTCTCTTGCTATGGCACTAGATGCAAATTGGCAAATTACGGCAAGGATAATAGATCAAAACGAAGATGACGCCACTGGAGTATCTGAGGAATATCGTTGTGCTCTCCTCAGAATTTATCATTATTATAATATTATTTCGAGCGGATTTATTTTCGAGAGATGATTTTCTGCCTATCGGCCATTTTTGATACTATCGGTCTTTTCCTGATACTTGTTTTCAACTATTGTGCTGCCAGTACACAAGTACCTGAGAGGTTGGCCAAAGTGTAACGTTACAATATACATTTTCTATGTTATATATAATTATTTGAAATGTAAATGTGAGTTGAAAGTATCGAGCGCAATTGTTATCCAGTATTTTGGCAACGCTCAATCTTTGATACTGGACCGACGTCTAATGTCAATTCATAGAGATCGCTTGCACTCAGTAATTTCTCTGTAATGGCGGACAATGACTGGTCCGCAGTTATCATTTGTACGTGAAGCAGCCTCTCCATAGGGTAGTAAAAGGGATAGCGGTACGTAAAGATAAGACGTTGTTGATGTAGAAATATCATTTATTGAAATGTTCCATGCTGATGAGATTACTGCAGTTGCTTTCGTTCGACGGTTGATTTATCCATGAAATTGGTGCATCGAAAACGAACAACTGCATAGTTAGATGCATCCTGCTACTTGGTAACCCATCTATGTATAGCATCGGGTACAATCATGATGACCCTTGGCCTTTACTACTTGGAGTGTTTGAGAGAGAGAGAGAGAAATTGGTTTATTTGATCTCGGCCGAGGGCCGCTAGACCATGATAGAAGATACAGTGCAGCA
>JARPRH010000912.1:0-13125 GCA_031763665.1 Calameuta haemorrhoidalis
TCCTTATCTCGTTTCATCTCGGTTCATATTGGTACCCATTGTTTTTGTATTTTTATCATATTCTACTCCGAAGCTCTGTGTTAATCACGGAGAAGCTTTCTGTATTAATTATTACCACTATTGTTTCTTTACACTAGGAAAATAATGGCACCCTGCAACAAATTCAAATCACGCTCTCTGACTGCAATATATTTCTGAGATGTTCAAAGGTTTCTAATCGTACCGTGAGTGATGTAGATTGCAACAGGGAGGATCTTGCAGATACCGATGAAAGTGCTTGCGACTTGGCTCAGGTATCGAGTATCGTTAATCTTTGGTGATAAAGTTAGATTGTGGATTATTACTTAATTATTTTATTACTTATACCAAATGCACTTGATCGTTACGCGTATAATTTTTAGGCACTGGCCGAGTGGGAACTGGAAACGGGAAACTTTACCACGCAACAAGGAAGCGACGGTCCGCCGGATATGTGTTTCTACATCGATGGAGAGACTTTTTAATTTAACATTCCTTTAAAACATTGCGTGAGATTTGCACTACTTGAAAAAAATGTAACTGACTCTTTTCCATCCTGAGATACATAAAATTAGTGCACATGTATAAATATATTTCCAAGCAAAATATTTTAAATCTTTTTTGGTTTCCTTCCACGAATAAGATTGATCCAAGAATAAATTTTGGCTAAGAGATTTCAGGGAATCGAAGTATATCCTCGCATGGCTCAAGGAACGGAATAGCAGAAGTAGTTTCTTAGGTACCGCCTGACGGGTTGTCAGAAGTTCAACCCGAAAATTGAGTACGAGTTTGACATCAGTCGTGACACTTTGGTCGAAGGAGACAGGAAAGACGATTCGAGGAAGAAAAAAAAAGTTGACGGAAGTGAAAAACTTCTCACAGGCTTTAGGTAGCTCGATCTCCAAAAATTCCCCGCAAGCCGCGCACCGCTTACTTCGTAAGGCATGGAATGACCTTGAAGGCAGAAAGTTGAAAGAAAATTTTGTAAATACGTCCTCTATGCCAACCAACGTCCTAAATTAGTTCCTCTTATCAGATTTGCCGAAGCGACACATTTCCTAGACGTAGGTACGGTACTTATCGCAAAGTTTCTCTGACACTTAGCCATGCCTTCCGACGTCAACGTGTTTCTTATTCCCCCCTAGAAATACTCGGAACTCCTAACTTCCGGCAAAAAACATAGAGACTCTTGATTACAGGAAGTCTGCCTCCAGTTTTGAAACCATCCCCAGACCCCTGCCACCCTCTGACCCCCAATCCAGCATCTTTCCCTGGTACAGCAGCATTGACCGCGGTTACAGAAACAACCCCTGTATGAAGTCTCTTGGCTAATAAATTATATAATGTTTTGCCAGGTGTACCATCCAACTTGGCCAAAGTAGAGGGTTGTAAATTCAGACTAATTTGTAGCAGACTCAATGCATTTTGTCAGCAGTATTTCTTGCGGCATCGACAGTAGAGCGTTTTACAAAAACAGTAGACACTCGATCGAATTCATTTCCATACAGAATCCGAACAAAGAGGTCAAAGCTGAAAGAACAAATTTTACCTAAGAGACTTAATGGAAGCGGAACAAAGATTAGAAGAGTACTTCCGGTTGGGTTACGAAAACGCGGCAGTTTCAAAGTTCATAATAGTAAAACGGTCGAGGTTAGTAGTCGCTGTGAGAATTAGACAGACTAAGACTCAATAGAAACTTTGGAATGGGTACTGCCTTTGGCAAAAGGTGAACGGAGGGTGGAGGGTGGTATGCAGTGTATAATATAGAAAGGAGTACTCGTTTAATTTTCGCCTGGAGAACTTCTCTAGAAATTTCTAGTCTATTTCCTATATCGCACACGCGATATCACACATGGCGTAGCATAGCCAAACTGTACATATCACGGAAAAAGGTATGTCACGTATTTCCTCGCTATATCGGGTTCGGTTACTCAATATCCTATTAATACTCCAATTTGCCGGAACACCTGCCAGAGCCAATTGGGTAACGAAGTTCACCTATAAAATATAACAGTGTACAATATCATGATACGTTTTGTAGATGATCTACAAACCAGTCATATGTGACAACCTGGTAATTTAGTTTATGATTTAAAAAATCTTTTTAAATCCTCTACGTGAACACCTATCCTAGTGACGTATGACGTATTTTATAATTATACCTAATGGGGAAGGTTATCGTATTCAGAAGGTACGGTCCTCACGTGCACCCCTTAAATACATATACATATATATGTGGACAGGTTATGGGGAGGTTACCCTTAAGCTGTCGAGTATTTTCCAGTGAATTAAGTTTCTTGCCTTCTGTTCCGCCAAGTTTATGTGTTTTGTGGTGAGATAGCGGCGTTCATCCCTGCCGGCGTCCCGACGTGGGACTCTCCTTCACAACTGGGGGTGGTTTTTGTTTGCGTCACTGCGCAATACCTAGTTCTTCGGTAGAGATACCCACTGCTTGGCACCCAGCGAAACCCACAGTTTATCCTCGGTCGAGAAGGGGTAGTAAGTATAGGGGGGTTGATAGGTAGCTACATGTATATACAAGCCATAGCGATATGCCAGTACGAGAGAATCTTCTCTCTCTCTCTCGCCTTTCCTACTTTATACGTCGTCCCTTCGTCCTTCGTTCGATGTGCCTCCTTCTTTCATGTTTCATCCCCCTCGCGAAATACATCCCTCTTTATCTCGCAGAAAACTAGTCCACCGAAGAGTGTCACGTTGTCCGCACACTTTCATTCGTCTACCTTCAAACTGTCCTCTTTTTACCGTGGCCAAGCAACTCACCAGACCATCCCTTCGCGTCCACTGAGTCACCCTGGCATCCCCTAAGGCCTCACGGTAATCCAATCCTCCCCCCTCCGATCCCAGCCAGAGTTATACGTAACCGCGTCACCGGGAAATGTGTCGAATTGCGAAAAACTTTTGAGAAATTTGTCCTTGGCTCAAGGGTGGAAAATCTTTTTGGACTTTTGTCTAAAGGGAAAAGTAATAACTCCAGTTGTCTGATGCACGTTGCATGTGTTGGATAAGCCAATATCCTTTATCCTGCATTTCGTAGAATTTAGTATGGCAGACAAATTTTAATGTCTTTCTGATCACACCAAATTATAAAATATCCTTACAACTCAGAGTGGCTTGATCTTAATACCTCCGATAATATAGCGAGACGTAGAGAGGAAGCCACGTGAATGGTAAAGAATAAAAAAATTCTAAGAGGGTTGATAGATGCTGTACAGAAAAAAAAGGGAAAAATAACTATTATGGGAAAAGCTTCTCAATACTGGAGCGCGACTAAGGAACCGGCAGTGACGTTCGTAAAGGACGATTCAAAAAGCCAGGGAATTTATGTCGCACAACGAACTGCGAGAAAAAGTGAAATCTCCTGGAGGGTGGATTCAAAAGAAAAAGATATAAAAAAAAGTATTCCTAGCCGGAACATAGTGGTGATAGTTGGCCATGGGGGTTCCTGAAAATATAGAGGGGATGTTTTCGGCAAAGCATGCAGAGACGAGAACCAGCCCCGTAAACTACGTTAGTTCTGCTTCGGGAGTTGCGAGTGCAGATAGGGGGGAGAGGGGGGGATATTTTTCTTTCTGCAGGATTCATATACGTAGGGGGGTTGCACGAGGGTGGCAAATGTAAGGCAAGAACCGCATATACGTATGTATACTTATATGCGCGATTCTTTAATGCATTCATAAAAGGGTGCATATCATTTTTTTTAACTTGTATCAAAATACATACGTGTAAGTATTTTATTTCCAAAGTCTCTTTCTAACTGTCGTACATAATATGCCTACGTCATAACTGTTCAACGTGGAGGGACGAAGAACAATAAAAATTCTACTAATGGCTTATTTCCTCGAGAAGAGAGAAAGGAAGATTTCTGCCTCTTTTGGTACATCCATCCTATACCCGCGTATGATGGTTGCTGTATAAATTTTAATACCAGCCCTGCGGCAATAGGAAAGGTGGGTAAGGAAAAAAAGAAAAATATGAAAAACATAGAGATTGGAAGAAATTCCTACGACGGCCACCAGATTTATAGGGAGAAAATCTTTCTCTTCGTTGATCTCCTATCGGTACGTTCACGGGGATGAATTATTTACGGATCCCAGCCGCTACAAAAAGATATCGTATTCCGGGCTTGTATATTTATGACGATACCAAAGATTCTGACATTCCTTTTTTTTTTATTCTAGTTATACACATCGTAACAAAGAATTCATGGGTTCGCGCTTACGGCCACGTTAAGTGCGTTAGGGCGGATTTCTATTGTGTGTTCAAATTTCTAAGTGACTTCTCAACCTACCTAGTAATGGATTTTACTAGGGTTTCTAACACATAACCTTCGTCCTAATCATTGCTCTGCCCTCGTCAAAGGTATACTAACAAAAAGCCCATTTCGAAGGAGCAAATGATAACGATAATTAACGACAGTATGCTACTTATTACAACAAGGGATTTCAACCCCTTGGGTCTAGTTGAACTTTGGTTAAAATCGAAAAAAAAATTTACCTTAATCGTGCTATAGGTGCATTTTTAAAGATGGCAAACTGCGATGACGTCACGATCACTATTTCAAATCATTAGACAAAAGTACGAATGATATTGATTTTCAAAATTGACGATCAAAATAAAAATGCCTGGGAACAAAAAGAATTATTAAAAAAAAATTTTGTTAACTAAAATTCGAAATAATATAAGGTAATTTAATTTAAATATAAGTTAATGATAACATTTAACTTGGGTTCGCTTGACGTAACAATTTAAGAATTCTACGAGGGAAAATGTTTCCCCTATGTGAATCACTTGTTTGATCAAAAGCAGCTTAGTTAGGGTTACTAAGCCTAACTTAGAACCCAGAACTCGGGAGTTTAACCCTCACATATTACTAAATCAAAACTCTACAATTTAGAAATTTGTTACAAGTTAATATTTAATCAGAGGAATTAAAGTAGTACGATCATGAAGGGATTTCTAATTGTAAGATACGGATTTGAAATGTTCCTCGGAGACGCTTAATAATCCGTGGAAATTTTCAAAATTATTTACCATCTAGTTTAAAGATATACTATTAAAGAAGGTAGACAAAATTGTACTATATAGATATACTTTGCATGTTAAAATAGCTACATCTTTGTAAAGATATCTCAGCTTCTAAATGGTAACAGCGAATAAAATTCTTATGGATACATCGAACAATACTATAACGATTTTGTTAATAAAAAATCTTACAATTTTTTAATCACTTTTTTATCGCATTCTTTTAACAATTTAATATGCATTTTTTTTAATAATGAATATTTCATTCCGCTTGTCTCATAAATACATGGGAAATACATATTTTCTATTGAACAATATACAGGGTATTCGCCGAAATAGGAATACTATTACGATGATGCTAGGAGTGAATTCGAAACGGATGTGAAACCAGATTTTCAAAATTGAAAATGGCGATTGCAATATGGTGGATGGAAATTCGAAAATAGTTGAATTTCAATATAAGTTTGTATCTTCGATCCGCCATTTTGAATTTAAAAAATGTAATTTCAGATTCGGATTCAGCGTCCTCAATAACCATGATTGACCAAATAACAGTCAAATCGGTATAGTAAAAATATATTTTTTTTTTAAATGCCCACACATATGTCATGACGCAAAAGTGGCACGACTTTTTTGCCCGTACGTGTATAACTCACAGCCAATGAGTTAAAAACCATAGACTACTCCTATTTTCATCGAAATCAAACTACTTTTCGAATTCACACCCGTCATATTCGAAACGGCATTTAAAAAAATAACTATCTGATATCAGATTCGGCTGCAGTGACTTCAAGAACCGTGCAATACTGGGATTATAGGATAAATCTAAAAAAAAATTTCTGACACAAAAATATCCCGAAAATCTTATTTTTGCCACAGTGCTAAGGTGTTAAACGACGTTGCTCTCTTGCGTATTTCCTAAACTCATTAAGTCATTTCATCATTTTATCCGAAATTGCAAAAATTTTCTTCTTCCCCTTGACTGAAAAATAATTTTGCACAATAAAAACGACTTTGTTCGCTGCGATGCTTGGTCTATTCTTAAATTCAAGTATTATTTCATGTGACAATTTTTCGATGGAATAGAAACCCAGCCAGTGTAACATTCAATTCTAGTTACATTATTGATAATTTGGAGACCAATAATCGTTAAACTGTCACAAACTACCATTTACTACTTTATTAGGAATTAGGGCGTTCCCATTCTGAGTATGTCGTAAATATATATTGTCATATATGTTGTATGACATATTATGAACATATATGTATATTCTAATATAATAATTTATATACCTACATATGGTTTTCACGTATGTATATGATTTTTCCATACGCGAAACGCCTGATCAAATACTAAAAATTTCCTTTTTTATTCTTCCTGAATGAAAATTCATATATTTTCAACTGCCCATTTCTAGCCTCCATAAAGACTCGTATACACGGGGAATCGTGTAAAAGATAAACTGACCAATCCTGATCTCGACCCTGGAGCTTTCACTTCATAATACGGTTTATATTTCATAACTGCCAAAAATAATGCAATAAATTACTACTTATATCACAGCTACCGAAGAGCTATCGAAAATAAATAAATTGGTACTAAATATTTATAAAAGCTAAGTGCGGCTTAAACTGTCAATAACTGAATGAGCCGATAACTACGTTTCCACCAGGCGGGGCTTTAATCGGAGTTAACGTATTAACCATAAGTGGGGTTAATGGTCGTTACAATAAATTCGAATCGACGTAGGTCTGTTTTTTGAAATTATAAAAAATGTTACCGGAAATATATACTCCATTATATATACAGTTAATACCGGAAACGCTTTTTATTGATTGAAACCATAGCGATAGTCTCGTATAAAGGACTGATGGAAAGTTAAAAAGAAAAAAAAAACTTCAGAGGAAAATATTTCAAAAATTGTTAAAAAAGAGAGAACGACATAACATACCCATTCCGATTCAAAAGGATCGGACCATAAAAGAAAACAAACATACCAAACCAGCGTACCAGTGAAAGCACTCGGATATGCGTGTAAGCGCGTAAAAAATTCTGCACTGATTTCAATTTTCCCAGGGGAGAAGGAGCGCGTGCGCGCGCGAGAGCGAGAGAGAGAGAGAGAGAAATGGCCGAAAAAAGACTACGTGAAATACAAGAAAGCACGAACAGTAACAAAAAAAAAAAGTTGAAGTCGAGTATGGAAATTGTGTTGGGAAAATCGAGGTTCGAAATTATTATCCAAAGTTTATACCGCCCTAAAAGCAATTACGCATGTAATTAATGAGGCAATTAACTCGGAATACTACAGCCAAAAGGGGTAAAGGAAACGAGCGAATCCAGTTAAGGTGTAGAGACAAAAAAAATATAAATAAATGCGTGGAATAAGTAAACGCGAGAAAACGGACAAAGAGTAAGGAAAATAATAATTTGAGAGTTTTCCTAGCGTCACTCAGCAGCCGCTTTAAAGTACGTGCTGCCACGACTGCTACAATTTCCGTGCTTTAAAATATTATTACACACCTATGGCAACAGCACGAATTTAAATTAAGGTGCGTTCACACCGACTATCGTCATTTTTTCTCACTCTCTTTTCTTTTTCATTTATTTTATTTTCGCTGCTCCTCACAGCGCTTCACGCTTTCGAAGCTGTAACGTAATTGCTGAAGCGATTGTGATGCGATGCTAAAATCCATGTGATCCAGAAGCGCCGGACTATAAAAAAAAAATGAGACAAGAAATACCACGGAAGAAAATAAAATGGAGTGAAAGGGTTGATTCTTCCGTCGAGAGGTTGAATGAAAGCACTGAGTTGTAATTGATGCGGAGAGTAAAAATGGAAAAAAGAATGGGAAGATTTTACGGGTTTTTAACCCTTCCGTTAAACGCTGCGAAATCGCTAACAAAGGGAAATATAAAAAGGGGAAGAAAATACGTGGCTCTTCTTCAACGTATCCGCTAACGTAATTGACAGGCGAACTTGACAGCCAGACTTTTCAATTGACTTAACTTTGCAAGAGGAAAAGTATGTAACTGTTGAAAAGTTGAATGCGATTAACGTCACTTTTAATTTCAGTTCATTTTCACGATCAAATTTTAATTCCCGATACACACGATGTTGACCGCGATACCGATTTACAATAAAGTTACGTACTGAGTGATTTTATTTAAAATTTTACGCAATTAATTAGTAGCGACAAGAAAATCCCTGCTTTTTACACGATCTGTCATTTATTTAGCAATTCAGAATTGAGCCGTTTACCCATTATCTCGAAAAAAAAGAGGAAAAATAACACGTGAAACCGTAAAGATAATAAAAGAGGAGGAACGCATGGGAGAGGTTAAAAAAAGAGCTCGAATAAACTGTGCGAATTTTTTTTATTTAACGCGTAATCGCTCAGCCCCACCTACTTCCGCGCACATGTATGTAATACGCGTGCACGTACGAAAAAAAGTTGCAATTTCGTTCACACCGAATTTCCTCGTCCCGCACTCACACCGTTCCTCTCTCTCTATCCATCTGGCTACGTATCTATCTGTATCTCTCATCCAATCCGCCACTCTATACGCTTTTGAACGTCCAGCAAGAGTCCGTTGGGTAAGGGATGCCTCTCTAACGGTTTTACACTCGAAAGAGTGTAAAGAGTAGGTTGGAAATGGTTTCTACCTCGAGAGGTTGTTGAATGAAGGAAAAAAGAGTCGAAAAAAGGGAGGAAAGAAGAAAAACAGTTGAAAAACATGCAGACAGAATGCGCGATGGAAAAGGAAGAAGATAGTAATGGTATACACAGATGTACTTACCTAGTGTAACGGATGCGAGTGCGATAGGAATGAAATACACGTGAGTCGAGCTAAATTGCAGAGGGTTCCGCAGTATAAAGGTATTCCCTGAATGTGTCTAGACGGTTTCACTTGACGAAATGAAAAGAAAGAAAAAAAATCAGCTGGCAACACCATCCGCGGAAATGTTTCATTAGACTGCCGAACCATTGTATCAAATTCTAAGATGTGCGTCCTAGGCTGTCGAGATTGGCCTGTGTTTCTTTTTAGTTCCGCAGTCGCGACGCCAGAGAGCGCTGTGCACCAAGCTACGGTCAAATTGCATGATAATGGAGCTTAACGGCTAGAATAGAGCACTCGCGTTCGGTTAGCATTATTGCGACAAACTACTACCTATTGTTTACATTAAGTACGTGGTTTTAGACACTTTAGATGCAGCGCGAACAGACTGTATTTCTGTATCTCCCGTTCGACTGTCCAATTGCACGTAACTTTCTGATACTCGCAGACGGACATGAAAATCACTGTCTTCTGGAGTATCTTTTTCTTTCTCTGCTCAGTGCTGAATTTAATTACAATAACATCGAAGAGGAGAAAAGTTATCTTTTACGATTCCATCCTACCTCTCTGGCAATATCATAACTTTAGTAAATAAAACGGAAAAAAGTAATGATAAAAATAAATTTTATCAAAGGACCTCGTGGTCGCGTTATAAAGTATGCCAAGAGCAAAGCAAAGAGATTGAACGATGAGTAAGTAGATAGGAAACACTTGAAAGTGCAAAGCAGAGCTAGAGAGAATCAGGAAATCAGTGCAATATGATTTGCAGACTGAAGTTTTGGCAGGAGGAATATTAAGTTAATCGTCGTACCGAAGGGAGCAGTTGCAGTGTTATCGGGCAGTGGAAATTCTGCGAAGAGGATAAAGAAGGTAAAGTGAGGAGGTAAGAAAGGGTGGAAGCAAGGCAGATAAAGAATAGGAAAAAAAAGCCAAGGATAACAGGGGCTAGGTATAAAATGAAAAGAGTTGCAGAAGAGGTACTCGCATCTGCAAGGGAAATTAACAATGTTTTCCATCACATTCTTTCCCATCCTTATCCACCGTCTTTCATTATTTTCCCTCTGAACTCTCATACCGGTTTTCCCTTTATCTCCACTGTCTCTTCGTGAACCCGAGAGATCACTCAACAACTAAGTAGTCCTTTTTCTCAGCAGCAGGACTTCTCCCCCACTTGAACTTCTTTTTTTTCTCTATTTATGCGCCTCGTTACTTCGCACAGGACACAGACGAGGGGTTTAAACGTAAAGTGACGGTGAATCATAAAAAAAGGAATATAAAATGGCCAAAGGGCAAAGAGAAAAAAAATAAAGTTAATCGTCAAAGGTCAGAAAGAAATTAATAAAAATTCAATTCTTCAGAATTTTAATGAGACACTGACTTTTCATTATCCTGTGCAATCCAAATAATTAATGTTTTTATTTGCAATTTTTCAAAGAATTTAATAGTCACGTATTGGTCATTCTCGAAAAGTAAAATTTTCACGGTATATATATACATATATATACACATAAATACGTAGCAGGTTTTGCAGATGAAATATTTCTATTCCATCGTGAATGGCCATGAGATTATTTCGCATTCGTTTCATCTTTGTATAATACCACAGGCACACACACGTTTCCCTAGGAAAGAAAAAAAAGAAAAATCGTCTTCTCTCGATCTTCTTATTGTAATCGTAGAAATAGGTATAGACGATAAGCATTCAGTAGTTTTATGACGGCTCGTCGCGATCTATCAAATTGATAGATTTATTCGTCTTATCGACGTTTCTAGTGGTTACGGGTTCTCGTGATGTATTGTCGCGCCCCTGGGAAATACACAGCGTATAAGGCCGATTGACTTTTATGGATTTTCCCATAAGCATCCGAGAGATCAATGACCTTGGCTTTCGCTGTCATTGCATAATTAACAGATTCCACCTACTGTGCGTTTTTAACGTCAATTTCCAGATTTCTTTCTATTTTTCTTCCACCCCCCTTTTCTCCTCTACTTATTTATCCCAGAGGGTTTAAAGGTCGCCCAACCGTAAAGTACGTGGGATATCAGAATTCCCTTTTCTTTTCGTTTAGCTTCAGCTTCCATATCTTCCTCTCTTGAAAAGATTCGCAGTGTTATCTTTTCAGGAAATATATAAACGGTTTCAACGAGGCTGTCCTTTTCAAAGCGAAAACCTCGAAACATAAAAGGGCGTAATGTTGCGTCGGGGATTCGAAATGAAGTCGTCCATCCCCTAAAATCGAATCTTTTGGCAAAAACTTCTCTAGCCAGTAGGAAAGGATACATCATTTATTTATGGGAAAGGGATAAGGGTTGGGTCGGCAAGGGAGACAGGGGTCCATCTCAAGCATTTTGAGTCTCGTGGTTTGTTGGGGACGGTGAGAGGACGTTACAAGGGAAACGAGCTGGATCATCTCAATAATGCATGAATTCGCCAAAGAGGAAAACTTGAGCTAAAGTATGGGTACGTATGGGATCTTGGTATATACATTCTTTTTTCTTTTTTATTTTTTTACATACATATATATATTTCCTTCTTTCACTTTCCCCATTCAAATTCGTTCTAGTCAACTAGTGCATACGAGCGGACATGTATAGCTACGTAGAATTTAATCGATGACCGAAAGAAAAAGAAAAAAAGGAAAAAATTGAAAAAAATTTTCAAAATTCATACACGATCCCGATTTACTTTTTTAACTCATAATTACAAATCATTATGATAAAACGATCCTTGAAAACATAGGATATTAGTATGAATGGACTATACGACAAGAGGAGGATTTGCAATGGAGAGAGGGGAAAAATATATAAATAAAAAAGAAAGAGAGGATCAGACATTTCTCACCCGGCTACCCATCTAGAACAACCGCCCCGGATTTTCTCATGCGCATAATAAAGAGGATATCTACCCTTACATCAAAACAGAAACGACTAGAAATAGAAACGTGAAGTTTTCAAGTAAATCACGTTACGTTTCTTGGGACGCAATCATAAATAAAACTGCATCTTCAATGGATCTGGCGTTTTCATCTTGCTGGTAAGTACGAAGAAAATCTTTTAATCTTCCAGTAAGAGCAAGGAGGAGCATTTAGGAATTTAAGGTTATGTGTAGAGATCGACGTATCTATGAATATCACGTGTATGAGATAACTACATACGTATGCATTCCCCCTTTAATTCACAAAGCAGCCATTTCCGTTCGTTACCAATTGGACCAATTGCGGAGACGTCATATCAAAATTGAATCTGAACTCTGTGGTACGTCCAGTTCATAAATTGCTATGAAGTTCAGCATCCCCTACACAGACCCTTGTATACACGGATACGCACTACGTACACGTAGAGTGCAGAACCACCGGATGATATCAAAAAAGTTTTTAACTCACGAGCGATCCTACGCAAAATTCAAGAAAAGCTCACCGGCCGCGTCTCTTTTGAGCCTCAGAGATTTCGCACACCGATAAAAATGTGTTTGATCTGCTGCTAATAAAAACAGCAACGTTCAACCAAGAAAAGTGAACGAGAACGATTAGTGGAAAACGAATTCCTCGCCATCGTACCTTGCAGATATAATATTTCCAATAGAAAGTATTACCAGCAGTGTTAATGCATACTAAAAAGCAATATTGCAAAATATTTCGAAAAAGCATATTTATATTTTATTATTTTGTACGACAACGAATCGCAAAAGCGAAAAACAGTTATCGGTTAAGTGTCATCAAGCGTTTGATAACGATATTTACTATTTCGTACCGATAGAATTCTATAGTTAAATCATGGCAGCAATCTAACTGTACCCAATAAATAATCATACCTCTCCTCTCCTGTGTCACTATTATTATCAGTGACTTCCCTTGGAAGTATAGCATCTTTTTACTATTCATTTCCCTGAATCCATTCACCGTGCAGCATTCCAAAATTTTACATTTCTGAAATCTATAAATGTGGAGACGGTGCAGGATACACGTATGTATATTTCAGCCTGTGCAACTGCAACACCTCGCGCATACGAAAATGCTACGTCTCGTCTTATTTACCCGAATAAACGCGTCGGGTTAGGTTAGGTTATGTTTGGTTATTATAGGATACAGCAATTCTCAAGCTCTCTTTAAGCATATGCGCAAACCTGTCTGGAAAATGGCGCAGCTTGCACGACGCGACGCTTGCGAGTCGCCGCGAGGTACGAGACCGAAAACCCTTTCTGGAAACGCAGATGGCAAAGAGAATAC
>JARPRH010000912.1:34810-45679 GCA_031763665.1 Calameuta haemorrhoidalis
TCTATTTAATCCCAATTAACGCCTCGCCATCGGGTTGCGTCTACCGTGATAAAAAGGACTCGACTCCGAGGGGTTCGGAAGGACAAAAAAAGAATGGCCTTTCTTTCTCCCTCTCTCTCTTCTTCTCACTCTCGTCCACCATTATCTTCGTCTCTTATGCGCCACTTATTACCTCTTTCGACTCGTCGTGTCTACCGGCTTTTCATCCCTTCGGTGTATTTCGCCAATTTTATTTCAGGACTTGAGCAGCCTCACCCAGGGACCCTGATGAACGTCCTCGCTCCGCTACACGAGATGAATAATCAAGATTATTTTTATCCGCTATATGTATTTCCCAAAGGATGTTCAAGTTGTGTTCAAGGTGCCTTTGGGTTAACGACTCTTTTATATCCTTTTCTACGATTAAGTATACTCGAGCCACGACATTAGTACCACTTAGAGGGGACTTATTTACGTTTTGGTTGGTAAGGAGAAGACCCCTCGGAATGAAACTGAAGTTACGATTCGACTATAGATATCGAGTACTCGGTGCATCCTTCGTAAGATTTATTCAGGAAATTCACTTTTTTATTTCTTTTATTCTGCATCATTATGAAAGTTTCATGAAAATAATGATTAAGCATAGGTGGCGCCTAAGTTCTCGTATTCGAATATCATAGACGTATATTTCCTTTGAAAATTCTTCCGTCAGCAAAATAATATCGCGAAGCTTATCGATAATGGGACTATTTCGAATAGACATTCAGATACATTCTAACGCTCGGCTGGATGAGAAATCAGTGCGGAAGTCGCTTGAATCGTCGTTGAGGGTGGTTTATAGTCTTCTGGATTCGGGGTGGAGTCGGTTGTGTTGCTATACGACTCCTAAATGGCGGGCGAATGGTCACGCGCGTATTTACCCTGTTCTCCGAGCAGAACCTTTCCCAACGATATTTATGACGTCTAGCCGACGGACTACGACAAATCTCTCTAGGATTGCGATTAAGATTTGATCGGGACTTTTATGGCGTACTATAAAAGGCTCAAAGGATTCAAGCGCGGATCGTTCACTTCCTCTATTCGAACAAACTGTCTCGGCTTCCGTGTATACCTTAACCTATAAATCCCACCGATCTCTCCAGCGTTGTTTTCTGGCCATTACCGACACTGGAACATTATCCTCAACCAATAACTATCTATCGATATAACGATCGATGTAGCGATTTCAGAAGCTCTTTAGATCCTTTAGTAGGATATAGAATTTTCAAGGAACAAAAATTAGTGCGCATGCGCGCTACGACTGTTGTACATACGTAAAGTAAAAAATTCCTTACGATTGTACAGCATCGCGCTACTCCGTCGGTAACGTAGATCCCCATACTGACAAATATGGTCTAGGTTGATAAAAGGGTCACTAGTGGAACTTGAGAATAAAACTTTATGAGAATAAAGTAGCTGAGCAAAGCCAACAGTTCTGTGACATTGCGTGTCTCATAACCTGCCGGATCCCGTAATCTTTCGCAAACAGGCCTGAGCCGAAAGCTCCTACGAATTTCCGAAGGAATATTCGAGCGTCTAGACGCGGGATAACCTGCATGATCCTTTGTCGAATCCATCGAGTGTACTTAAACACTCGATGAGGCAAGACATTTTTGAACTTTTTCAACCGTTATTAACGCCCGAGCTCCACGCGACAGTGAATATAAACGATCCTTCGATTATTCCGCAGGAATGGAATAATTAGACAACCGCGAGATTATAAAATATACCAAGGGAAAAAGAAAGTTTTCATTCACGATTAATGTCATAATTAAAAACGGTAAAGGTCGTTAAGATATTTTATCGCGTATAAATTCTTCATCGTCGATCGCTCTATTTTTTTTTTTATCGCGCCATATTTAAGAAACAATGGTGTTCAGTGACCTGCCTACTAATTATTAGGGTGTGGATATCGATCCTTAATATTTCAATTTTTCAAGCTCGTTTAATGGCTGTATAATAAAGTAACACGACAGTCATATAGCCCTATCGCGTAACTTCATTAATCGTCAGTCTGTTGGTTATAATTAAAAGAAAAAGTCGATCGAACCCATTAAAAAAATAAAATACTCCACGAAAATGATGCCAATTTCACAGTAATTGCCATTTCGATAAGTATCAAAAATCTTGAACGTGTTACAGTCATCCCTTAATAGCACTGGGAGCAGTGCGATTGACGCAGCCGCGCAAATCGAATTGCATGCCGGATAAGTCCAGGGGTGGCTGCTGGTAAGGGTGCACTTTTTCATTAAAGGGGCGGTGTATTCCGAAGCGGACACGAGCCTCAATCTTCCACGCAGACTAACGCGAACAAATTACACATCCCGCAATCCCTATGCCTGGCTAACATCCCCCTTGCACTGGGGCTCCAGACTCTACAACACACTTTTACCAAAGCCACCCCCATTATAGGATACTGCAACCGCTACGTTTTAACACGTTCCCTCGTCACCCCCAACTTCCATTACTCAGATTCCCTCGAATACCGCAGCTACTTTGGTACACATCCACTTCAGCCAGAACTGTGCACCGTGCGCCTTCTCAAAATGGCTACGACGTTATCAGAAGTTCTGCGTATCTTGAGATTTATTACAACGATAACTGTACAGACAGGAGGAATCCAAAGTCACTTTCTTTACGAATGCGAAACCATTTTCAATGCAGAATTGATTATACACATATGTATACCGGGTGTAACTTTTGCAGGGTCTGATGAGGAAGGAGCCCATATCGACTGAGGATCCATCTTCTTCTATTTATACTTGTTGTCGCAGAGGAATGATATTAATATTTTAGTGCAGCTAGCACACGTATCAACACGATGTTCTAATCAAACAAGGTATTGTTATGATAGTCAAATGAAAAACACTGACGCAATTTTATGCTGTTACTCTGTCTATTTAATGAATACATTTACGTCACACGTTCAAACTTACTACCTCCTGCTTCAACGCAATATTGATATTATTCCTATGCGACAGCACGTATAAATAGAAGGAGGCAGATCCTCAGCCGATTTGGCCTTCTCCCTCGTCGGACCCCGGAGAGGTTACACCCTGTGTAATATACCGCCTCGAAGATTGTAATTTCCTGCTTAACGCGGAAGCCTCTAACATAGCGAGTAAACGAATTCTCTTATGAGCCTCCCTGGCTTGTTTGATCGGATGTTGACTAGAATGATGAAGTACGGCTGCGTGAAACGATAGAAGCCGTGGTTAGATTAACATTTCGTTCTGTCCTAGTCGGCTTTATCGATCTGTCCGACACTGTAGAAAAGCTTAGGAATAGGAATTTATCTGTTAGAAAATTCGAGTACGCTATATTTATACGGTGACGTACCTTTGCGAGCCTCCACGGAAACGCCAGGCACAATTCCGGTTGAAAATTGTCCGTTCGACACCCGGGAACTAATCCCGTATAATTATGTCGGGCGCCGGGTTCTCCGAGAACCAATTCGTTCTAAACGAAAAAAAAATCTAACCTCCTCTTCGCACGTGGACCAACTCAGCTCGCGTGGGCGGCAGGGATCTGCGGGACAAGAATGAAATAAGTGGCACGAAAACGTTTTATTAAATTTTCAATCAATTCAGATTTATTGCTCAATGGATAGGCGCGGTCTTGTGTTTCACAAAAAAAAATTAATACTTTGAGCTTACAAAAATGATACTCTGCTTTTAGCGCGATCGGAGAACAATGATAATTTCAAAATAATTAGATAAATTGTAATAATATTAATTCAACAAAAAGAATTGCAATTTAATCGGCAAAGATACGCCAATTGGTAGGAATAAATACAATTCAGAATAAATTTGTAATAAGCGACTTAGCGCGATACAATAATCAAGTCCTGGCAAATAATGAAAACGATGGAGTCGTCACCTTCGCCATTAACGTTACACCGACCTCAAGGACTTCGAACTTCCCGCGTCTTTCTAACCAGACGCGTACAATTTACCAGTTTCGCGATCAAACTACTGCAAGGAAACGCCGTTCAAAGAAATAAAATTAAATTCGCAATTAATTCCCGTGCCTGTTATTACGCGAAAATTTACGTTACTTCGCAATTGTCTCTTTTCGAGGTTCGACTGTAAGTAGAAATGGCCCCTCGAAGTAGAACTGACATCGCGGCTCGACTAAAGCTACTTATTTTCACTGTACCTTCGTATCTGAAATTTGCTTATTGAAAAATTATACCTAGTCCGCGATTCTGTTAAAATCTCTTGTCAAGATAATTAATTTAAAGAAAAAAAATTAAATGATACATATAAACATGTCCGTACCAAAGATACAAACGATCGAAGCAACTGTTCCCAAAACCGACAAGTATGAGGCAAAGAGAGGTTAGAAAAGAGAAAATAAAATTACAGCCAATGACTGTAATATTAACGAAACGATAACCAAAGCCAGACTCGCTTTTTCAATCCCATTAATAATATCGATAGCTCGCTGAATAATACATGAGATTATATTTCGCCCCGTTAGGTTAGGTTATATAACGGCACATACGATACGGGCTTTAAATAAAATACGCTTCTCCCTTTGAAAGCCGATGGGAGTCGCACAGCGCACACCCTTTCCTGCTGGGGATGTTTCGCAGGGGCTCCCTTAAACTGCCGATCGAATTCCCCGCGTCGATTACTAAGGGGATGATACAGAAATGTACAGGGCTGGGATGGGGATAGCACAGTGCAGCCAACCTCGAGAGCCAATCTTAAAAAGTACGACGTTAAATAACATCGCCGCAAGAACGTGCATCGTACAAACCCTATGAACATAAAACATCCCGACTCACTGCGCCAAAGACATTTCTTTACGAGATTACATTTGATCGTCGAAATTGCCTACTATCAAATTGATCGATAACGTTCCACGCCTCGCGACGGCTGTATCAGCGGCTTTATCGAACGCATGCCAGTTTTTGCTGCACCATAGCTCCGCCAATGCAGGCATAAGGAAGATGCGAAATGTGAATTAGCAAGCTGACGTAAGAGGGAGGAAAGGCATAAAGCGTATTCATTAAGTTGGCAACAATGAGGATGAATTGTATATCTCATATTTAAAAATAAATTGGAAGAATTTTTCTTCGTGTGATAAACTCATGTCTGCCGTTAGACATCCTAACTCTACGTTTGACCTCGTCGCTGTAGGTCGCACTCGAATACATACGTGTATACTATAGTCTTTCGATATATAAGAGTGGGAGTAGGAAATTATCTTCTAAGCTCGGCCGGGGAATATGTTATGAGAGCTGTTACTTAGAGAGGGGTTCGAATTTATACAGAGAAAAATATATAGTCGTGATTAGATACCGTGACAGTGGTTAAGTGTTTGGACAAGGGATTCCTAGTGACAAAGACAAGAATTCTAGTAACATTGAGAAAGTCAGCTAGTGACTTTCTTTATTATTGCTATCCAAATACTTAGCGTTGCTCCAGTAATTTTATGGTGCTTTACGAAGTTTTTTTTATGACGCGTGCATTTCGCTATGTTTATCTGTAAAAAGATATCTCGAGGTACGTAATCATTTTTTACAGGTATATTCAGTCTGATATCTTCGATGCACCCAGACCCGCTACTCGGGGGACATTACGAAGTCAACGGTTCGCTTGAGAGCTTATAAAAAATGCATGCTGTAAATCGCATATGCGAAGGATCGTTCTCATGAAAGCGTCAGTAGTATCGAGAGACTAAGTGTTCAGGAAGACTGGTAAGTGTACACAGACATATGTAGATTGAGTAAGATTTATCAGTGGGACGTGATAAAACATAAATAAAAAATATGATTTTAAATCTTATTGTTAGCCCCACGCTTAGGTACGAACGGCATTCCGCTAATTGACGGTAATCAACGGATCCCCATTAATTTATCATTGGTCGGCGTTGATTCGCTTTGGCAAAACACCATTGAAATTCGGAAATTTTCTTAAGTTCAGACTCGAACCCAGTATCAATCTTGATTTACCTTTGGATACCAATAGACTTGGCAGCCACGATTGGTCCAAACTCGGGTGGTCTTCCAATCCTAGCTGAGACGGTTGCTCGGCCACTCTAAACTAAGTGGGATTCGTCCCTCAGGATTCGTGTTAATTTCCATCGTGTCCCTGGAGTTCGTTTATAGGATAGCTATAAGAAGAATTGATGATCCGCCAGCAGAGGCCGCCATCGCTGTTGAAAATCTCTCATCTCTCGGGAGCTGTTCCTTTAGTCATTTTCTTGTCATTTCTTCCTCATCGCGTAGACTCCTACCCTCCGAAAGAGCCCTGAGACTCAGGCTGATTTACTCACGAAACATCCCTCCGACAAGGGTGGTCGAGTGGAATTTTTCATCGTTTTAACGTCGCGCCGGTTTTATCGCTACCGAGCCGGGCACGTCTAAGTCAGCCGCACGGAAAATCGAATCTATCCATATATAATTTTTCATACTGTCCTTTCTATTTTCGTACCGAATTTTCGCGGGCAATACGAGAGCAAATCGTTTCAGGCCGTCTATACTAATTTTTATTTAAACCCAGTAACTCTTTGATAGGTCGATACACCACGCGGAGTGTATCGCGAAGGGGAAGGAAAGGACGGAAAGATGGAATATCAAGGAGGGAATAAAATAAAGTATCCTTCCGTCATCAAGCTACTTAGGGAGCCACGGTTATATGGAGCCCTTGGCAAGGGCTGCCAGCCTGGATATAATCTGTAAATCGAGGAGAAAATTGGAAAAGTTCAGCGATTCCGTGAATGCTACATTAGTCCTGCACCTCGACGCCATTTTTCTCACGCTCTCCTAATGCTGCCTTGAAACTCCGAACCCACCCTTCGGTAGAACGAGACTATTTTTTATGACTTTTCGAAAGTCCCTTTCGCACGATGACCCTGTGTAGTCAGCGACCTGCCCCTTGATCGTAAATTGCACTGCGAAAATAATCTACTGCGGATGACAATTTTCACTCTGCTGTCCAATCGCTAATGGTCTTCGCGATTGGGGCTCTGTGTGTGTGTGCATGTGTGTGTTTGTGTGTGTCTGCTCCTGCAGCAATTTCCGGAATAGAAATTCTGTTTCCGAAAATGTGGACATTGTCTCTGAGAAGTAATCGCGGTAGATAGCAGTATGTGAGTATGTGGGAAGGCTGATAGGTGGACGACGAGTCTCATGGATACACAGATTTGGCCAAGCTTCTTCGTCGCTTTCATGAATATGGAATCATGGAGATTCGGGTTCCGTTACATCGTGCAGAAGAAGCTCAACCGAACGTAATCCTGTTTGACGAAGATCCTCGGAAATGTCCTTGGAAATCCTTTGCGATGACGAGATGCATTATGAGTTATACTTTTACTCGATTGCGTCTTTTTCCATCCACTTTTTTTTTCCTGAAACAATAATCACCATAGGAATTTCCTAATATACTTAATAAGTATGAAATTTCGTATCCATATAAAATTCGAGTTACACGTGTTTTATAATGTTTTTAATATATATTATGTCAGTTTATTTATAATATTCGATGTACTCTGTCATTCTTAAAATTTCATATATCACACAGTATACATATATATATATGCTCGTTATATAGTATTACTAAATTTTTATATAACGTCCAATTAAAATCTCAATTAAAAACATAATAATAGATATCACATAGAGTATGATTACTACATAGATAGTATTATAAAAATTCTTTAAGGTCAACTGATATGTCACATTTTTAGGTTTTACTTTACGTCTAGCCCCTACGTAGTGTTCAATAATTTTATTCGCAATACCATTTTCAGTAAGGATCGACAATACTTTATTGAACATCGGAACAGCATAGTATCCTCTAAAAAATGCGAATCCTTTCCAATGCATCAAAAGATTCTCTTCGACTATAACTAGTTCGTGAAATTCTTTAATAAACAACAATCCAATATTGGTCTCCATGACACAACCAATTTTATCGTTTTTCCGACGTTCCAAAAGTCGTCGTACGCACAGTCCCTTGTCTTCGAATATCTTCGCACGCGCCTGCAATCTTGTGTAATAATTATTTTGATTATTCTGCATAGGAGAACTAAAGCACATATTATAATGCGATTCCGATAACAAGAGCGAATATCCGTTGCTTTCCAACCCTTGCAGTGTCTTGATATCATTCGGAACGATTTCGTATATCAGCGAACTTGTCAATAAAGATTGAAGGTCCGTAGACATAATGGCAAATAAAACTGTGAATGACATTAAAAGAAGCTTAGCTGACCACCATTTTGGATAAAGTGGTACTCCTGACCCTAGAAGACTCCCTAGGGTTTTTAATATTCCTCTAACAGGATGATCCTTGGGCACTACCGACAGTCCAAACCAAACAGCAGTCAGTACACAGCAATAGACAATTGTCAATTCCTTCACCCCCACGAAACTGTTTACAACGCTTATTGCGCCGTTTGACAATATCACTACGGATAGAGTCGCATAATTATAAGGTCGAGTCATTTCCACGAAACGCAAGAATCTCTCGTTATATGTATGAATGTAGATGCTATTTGCAGTGAGGTCGTGCTTGTGCTCAAACAACTCCACAATGACGCCTGTAGGTTTGCCGTTACTCAATTTTCTATTGAAGAATTCGTTGAATCGTGGCAGGAATTCCACATCTAGATCCAGTCGCTTGGCTATTATATTTATCATTTCTATATCGGGTCCGCCCATATTATTTGCCTCGCCAGTTGTCTTGTCTCTGTCGAGATACACATTGGGCGGATTGTTTGCGGCAGCAACTTTCAACTTGAAGCCATGAAGTTTTCGGATCTTTTTAGGAAATACAGTGACGTTATTGATTTCTGAAAGACTTGAATAAGTTTTGGTGAAATGATCGCAAGTGTGTAGAGATACGTGACAACCATTAACCAATGATAAAGTCAGAATAGCCAGACGATAAACTCGTGGTCCTTGCAGTTCTCGAAGAAGATCTGCTATTTTCGTGCAAATTAATTTTGATTGGAGTATCAATATCACAGGGACACGTGGTCTTTCGTAATTAAGATCTTTTATCTTATCACTTAGAATCTCTGTATCCTGAGTCAATGGGCATCCTTCGCTGATATGCCATAGAATAATCAACGTCGAGAAGGACAATCGACTCGTCGCTGGCTTTTTTTTTCTTCGAACGACGTAACTGCTCCTCTTGGCGATCGAGGATGCTACGTCATAGGTGGAATTGTCAAAGGTGCTCAGATCCAGGATAGTCGTGTACGGTCGAACTTCTTTAATAATTGTACCGATGTATCCTGTAAGACACATTGAACTCTCAGTTAAATTATATAATTCGTATACCGATACTGGCGGATTCATAGCGAAATTAAGATGCAAGATAGTCAGATAATAAATCAGTAAAAAATTCATTTTGATTTTAATTCCACGATATCTGATGGCAAACTGTGATAAGGAGCTGGGATTCTTGGAACTGTAGCTTGACGAAGTATGATTTACGAGCTCAGGAACAAACATGAAAATTCTAAGTAAACAGAAAAAGTACACGGCGACTATTTATTACGGAGAAAAGGAGAAACTTTTGAAAAGAGCGATAGTTGTCACTTTTGATAAATCGCACGTGGTTCTCCATCATTTATTTCTCATATAACGGACGTTAATTGATCGAACAGCCGAAGAATTTCAGGATGGTAGAAGTAAAGGGATAAAGTAAGAACCGGAAGTGGCCCAAAAGGCGTAGCTGGTTGCCGGAAACGGTCGGAATGAAACTTCGTTCCGGAAATTTCAGAGTTACGGCTACACGAGCTACGGTTAATGGATCCATCCAGGTCTGACACGATTAGCTGGCCTCGCGGAGATGAAAGTGTCGATAACTTTGTAATTCGAAAGACGGTAACGCTGTTACCGTTTTGCATAACTAAAACGGTGACCTCCCGAGCAAGAGACCTCTTCGACAGGACCTCACGAGAACCAGTGACCCCGTCACTGGCGCCAAGAAAAAATTGCAAGATTACCCACATATGGTTTTTCTTGATAAGTAAATTCCACCGGTGGAGGCCCGCGAATTAAATTACGTAGATAAACGATTGTAAATTAAAATCGAAAAAAAAATGGATACTGAAAAATTGAACGGACTAAGAGAAGAAAAATATTATTCGAATTAAATAATTTCTAAAATAAGTAATCAAAGAGTGCTCTCGGATCAAGACGACGTAACGGGAAACTAATGAGAAGCTACTCGATCATTCCTTAATTAATCGGTCGGACGATCCGATTCGAACGAATAAAATCACTAGGTTCATTCTGCAACGAAATTATCCGAGACTCGCTAACGAGATTACGTAAACGAGGGAAATCCGCTAATCAAGCTCGATGCCAGAAGTCTTGGCGAGAGCTGGCCTGATCGGTTTAGTTCACGTGGCCACACTAGAATGAGGATGTAATATATAGGAAAGGGTCACGTGTCAAGCGTCGTGACTCAGGACCAATGGTCGCGCTTTGTATCGATAACGTGACGTTGTTAAGGGCAGAAAGTAATAAGCTCGGCTACTTCGTTATTTTAATTGGCTTTAAACAGCTTTCGATGGCGATTAATTCATCGAGAATTGACGTAGTTACAGATAAACGTCAAGGGTAATCTATTCGAAGACCACGGTATACTATATATATATATTATATTACGTATTAAATACCATATATTATGCATATGTGCATATACATATATAAATTTACATACGTGTACATAATATTAGTAGAGGTGAGTATATCAAGCCACTATCGAAACTGTCAACCAATGAGAGCCACAAATTCATCATGGCCGTCTAAGCAGAGCGCGACCATTGATTAACCGTTCGCCGCAGATGTTTGACATAATTTAACAACTGGGACATTAATAT
>JARPRH010000912.1:68646-86661 GCA_031763665.1 Calameuta haemorrhoidalis
GTTATTACGTATTTCTCTATATATCATTCTTTTTTGTTTTATACAAATCCTACGTCAAGACGTATCCGTCATACTCTTTCACGATTTATTCCTTTTAACGATATAAACCGCCTCGACTTATACGGGATTGGTTTCGCTCGGCGAGACCTGAGTTTGTATTTTTTTTTTCCTATACTTTCGTTTCGCCAACGAAATTTGACAATTTACTAGTTATATATAAATATATATAGCAGTGCTCCGTGAGAGGAATTCACTTAGATTCGAAATTTTGATACGAATCAATACATTCTTATGAAAAAACCCGTCAATTTGAAAATTTTCCCTTCTAATGAGATAGAAGAAAACATGAGTGAGACAAAGTGGAAGATATTGTAAAAGAGAGCGTTGAAATAGGCATGAAAGCATGGCCGAGTGAACATTTTCAATTCGTACACGACGAAATTCAAAATATTTTCCTGCTTCGTTTATTCTATTATATAAAATAGGACCGTAAAGTACTAACAGAGGAAATGATTTTTCATGTCCTATCACGATACAACGGAAACGATCTTGTTATCACAATCGTAATAACCAGATAGCCAGCTTCTTTTCCTGATTTACATTCATCTCAAGGCGAATCATTCGAAGCAACCGTAACGAGTACCTGATTTTTCGCTTTCTCGAATGAGCCCTTGCTCGCAACCCATTAAAATGTACAATTCATAATCAAAGATTTCTTTTATAACGCGATTTGTGATGGGATCGGGAGAATTTTTCAATTTTCTTTTAACAGGAATGAAGGACAGACTCAGAAGGCGCAAAAACCTTACTTTTACGTGTTTCGTATTTTTCCTGGCACGTAATTCTTGTCTATTACAGGCTCCTGCAAAAACATATGCAGGCATCGTTCATTTTGAGCTAAGGGATGTCCAGCAATTCTGTAACGCAGAAAAATATATAATAAAAATTTCATTGGTAAGAGATTATGGAATCCCTTTAATCAATTACGAACAATAGATAATAGGCCAATTAGATACTCACTTGTTTACAAAAAGCTCCAAACCCTTCCTGCGATCCTCTATAAAATCTTCTTCGAATATACCATCATCTCCTCTGAAAGGCATTTGTCGTTTCCATGCTTTCCCTGGTAGCGGTGGTACAACAATCTACAATATAATGATAGACCATTAGCTAATAAAATATACCAAAATATTATCTATACGTACTATATCTATAATTATATTATGATATACTGAACACAGGATATTTAATATACTAATACCATTTAACTTGTTTTTTAATATACAAATTTAAAGACTCACCTTGCTATCTCGTTCCAATTCATTTCTCAACCATTCAAAGTCACTATATCGTCTTCGCACACTAGATTCCTTAACTTTGAACACAGGCAAGTTAGTCTGAAACAGATTGTAGTAATGGCTTTAGTTTTACAATCATTGGGATTTATTAAGGAAGGTCAAGTATTCACTGCTGTGTTCAGAAGCCACATAACTGCTATTGCTCTTATAACGTCTGCCCATGTGCCAGTAACTTTGTTTAGAAAATATAAAATTGATTCTACATATAAATGTATATATATCCCAATAACATTCATCTCCTTTACTAGTAATATTGTATGCAAACAATATTACATTTTTATTTGACACTGCTCCAATGACAATATTCTAGAAGATATACATAGGAATTATATTTATACTGAATTATAAATTTTGCCGAAAAAAAATGACTCACAGAGGTGTAATTTAAGTACTATAATGGTCTGTCACTGATGAAGAGTCATTATGTTAAACAAAGTAATGATTATAAGTGAAGAAATAGGCTTAATCATGTTCGTATCAAATTCTTCTTTGAAAAATTTAGATCATATAATAAAACAATCGCAATTTCCGAAATGTCATCATGAAAAACCGATAAAAGAAAATTGTAAAAGAGATTTTTGAATAAGTTACGCTATATTCCTGTAATGATTCTCACTCATCACCGAGATAAGCAATGATTTCCTCGTAACTACTAGTCATTTTAAAATATCACCATTAACTAGGCATTTCTGAGATAAATTGAGAGATTCTAGAAAAGTTCATGGGATAATGGAAAGAGTTGAGTAATCGACCTACCCTCATGCGGACTTCATAATCGGTATAACGTTTCTTGCCAACCCCGTGAGTGATTGGGTTGATCACGTCGATCTCAAGGAAATTGGCAGGCGCTGCGTAGGCGTCATCCAGGGTTTGTTTTTTGACATTAAGGCGTCGCGTAGCGTCCACTGTCGTATCCGCCATTATTTCGGTTCACAATTTAGACGATCCACCTACTATGAAGACTTGATAAAAAATGATAACAGGAATCCGGCAAGTGACACCGCACGGCTTGACACATTTGTACTACAGCGCAATTCTACTACGCAGCTAGGCAGGCGTCACATCTAATATGGCGCCGCGCATTCGTTTACCTTGTCAATGTGATTGGTCAGCAAGATACAAAAGTGTGCCTGATCATTCTACGAACACGCCATTTTAAATTCTAAACTCTCCTTTGGGATTGTTTATCGTGTTTCACTGTTAATATATAATTATAAGCCTTGAATCGCCTCCCTATATAGCACTTGATATGTCTATCAAACTGCCGAAATCCGCTATGAGCCTAAAACAGGTTAATCTCTTTTTTTTTTAGGAAACTTGAATTATTTTTATAATACAACGTAACCTATACGACGAACCATTACAGTTTATGGTCTATCAAGATGTGCTGAAGCTCTACAGAAATATTATGAGAAGTATACGGCAAGTTCCTGACAAAACAGACAGAGAATATTTGCGGGACTGGGCCAGGAGAGACTTTAGAGCTAATAAAAACGTTACCGACGAAGTGAGTACTTGCCGGACTGATAGATACCGCATACTAACTTATGCCACTATCTCATTTTACAGTTTGCCATCAAATCCCTGATAGTACACGGAGAGAATTCGCTGCGTGAGCTTAGAAGAAATCTCAAGTTGACCAAATGATTTAAGTTTCTGTTTTTTTTTAGACAATACAAAGAGGACACTTTGTAAATAATACATTATAAGAAATATATACACATAGTCTTGTAGACTATAGTAATTTATTTACAAGCGCATACACAAGACTCACGCCGAGTAGCATAGTACCGGCACATGTTATCGTTAGGGCGATTGCCTGCCGTACACTTTTGTGA
The DNA here is from genome assembly GCA_031763665.1 of Calameuta haemorrhoidalis. Lineage (NCBI taxonomy): Eukaryota > Metazoa > Arthropoda > Insecta > Hymenoptera > Cephidae > Calameuta > Calameuta haemorrhoidalis. The sequence goes on from JARPRH010000912.1 coordinate 71,843, forward strand.
CGTACTCTTGAACGCAAGAGATATTGTGTCAAAGTGGTCGTAATATTCTGTCCATCGGAATAAAAACAGGGCACGATGTTCACAATCGCCAGACCGGCTGAGAAGACAGTTATGTACTTGCATAGTAATGCTAAAGATTCCGGTAGTTCTGAACTCAGGAAAGAATATTTTGGGATCCAATCGGATACATCAACCGTTCGCAAAATATCTCCTGGATAGCCAAAGAATAGTACATCCTTTCCATTTCTTCTTTTTATCTGTACTACCTATAAGCAAAAAAAATGAGTCATTGTAAATGCTCTATCCTGAGGTAGCTTTTTGGTGGCATAATTTTTTCTATATTACTTTAGTGATATTGTCTAAGGACGGCCTCATGCAATGCGTATCACGTGGTGTACAATGGAAATTCGTTTGACAGAACCGTTGTGATCCTTCCACTATTACTCGTGCAGGGAGGCAAGAATGGGGTGGCAGTTGTAATGGTGCAGCTTGTGGTCCTTCTATGTATTCGAAACACAAACTCCCACGAACTTCACTATCAGCACTGCAGCAATTAATGGCACTGTTGGACGTCTGTCTTGCCGGAACGGTTTCATCGTGTTCCTATGTGGTTTTTAACATAATATTATTTACCAGGAAAATGATTAAATATTTGAAATGTTACCTGAATGAGATATTGCGCGATACAGTATCCAGGTGTCGGTTGCCGAATAGCTTCCAAAATGCAATTGTACCAATCATTTCCATCCTCTATGGAACATTGATTTATCTGATATATCGTATCTTGGTGTAGAAGACCTGATGGCCCCAGAAGAGGCGAATTCTGTTCATAGAACAGACTGTTCAACTTCCCAGAATATACTAGATGAAGGAATTAACATAGAACAAAGTAATACTATGTCTAAATAACAGAGATGAAGATCACAGATTGTTATTGATGACAAAGTATTACAATAACGGTGAAGAAGAAACAATAGAAATACGTTCAGAAACTTCAATAAAGTGTAATCTGGCATCGTTCTATGTTTTTCATAATAAAGCTGGTAAAGAAAGATGTAATCTGACAAAATTATCCAGAGTAAGGTTTCTGAACGCATCTCAATAAATGAAATAATGAATTTGCTAATCTAGTAACTTACAGGTGATATAGCCTTTACTGAAACACCTTGACCAACTGTGAATAATGGGGACCACAGAAACGTAGTCAATATCAAAGTTATAGCTGCTCCAGTAGATAATACAATGTTGTGCCAAATTCCAGCACACAGAACTCTTAGCTGGTTACGCACTGGTAAAGTAGCAAGTTGTTCTGAGCTAATATATGTAAAAGCAAATGGAATGATGAAAGCTACTTGTAAGCCCAATCCAAATAGTTGAACATCCTCTCTAGCAGCAGCCAATGCATGTCCCAATTCGTGGACAATACTGCATACAGCAAATGTAATTGCATAATAACCAACTTCATTAAGTGGTAAATTCACACCAGGTAGCTGCATAGTAAAAAAAAACAAATAATAATTATCCATTCTGATAAGTACAATAAATAAAAGAATGACAATCAATACCATTGGTTCTAATACATGAACCGAATCAGATTCAGATGAACCACTGAACCAAGCATCTATTGTTGTTTTAACCACAAGAAACAAAGCAACAGGAAGAAGAATAATGCTTATTATTACACCAGCATTAAACCAAGCAGACCAAAATCTAGATCGCTCCATTCCCCATCGTACTATAGTTCGATTAAAAGCAGTTGTAAACCATTTTATTCGCAGGACTTGAATTTCCAAGCCTGTGTTCTTCAGAAAATATAAATAAGGGTAATGAGAGCATGACTGAAATAGAATTGGACACATTATTGATACTAGCTTATATTATACCGGTAATACGATCATAATATACTTAAAAAAAAAAATAGTTTCTCACCCTAAAAAATGTATCAAAGAAGAATAATGAACAGTGAATAAGACCAACAGCTATTAGAACGTTTAGAGCATCCATGTTTAAGATCTCTATAAAACGTAAAGTGCAAATTTCCAAATGAACATGAAAAGTATCTATTTACAAAAAGTATTCTTGTCGTTGGGTTATGTTATGTTATATGCACTGCAGACTAAAACATTTTTAATTCATCTACTAGACACGAGGAGCGCCAGTTGCATGATAAGATATTTTTATAAAAACTGGGATCTTTTTATATAGATAAATTACAGTGCACATATTAATAAGTTCCATAGTTGTTTGCAGGTATATTACTAATTTTTTTAATTAAAGAAGGGTAAATAAATTAATATTAATCAATTCTGATCAAATAAGATATCCATTTTTAAATATACAAATCCCATGTGGTCTAGTGGCTAGGATAGCTGGCTTTCACCCAGCAGGCCCGGGTTCGATTCCCGGCATGGGAAATTTTTATAAATATTAATTATTTTTTATTTATAATAATTCATTATTAATTTTGATAATTGAAAAATTGATCAAAACCTTTCATTATTATTTCCATTTACTAAAAAATTGTTAATTGCAAGAAATGAATTTATACCAATCGGTTGAATTTCTCAGTACTTCATATAAACTTACAACATAAAAAATAAAACTTACTTTCTAACTATCATATTACGTTCCCGTACCTTTTCTTAATTTATTATCTCTTTCATTTATGTTACCAGCCATATCCATGTCGCACAAGCATAATATTCAAGATAGGAATATTAGAGGGAATAGTTAAATTCAATTCCATTCGGGTCATTCGTTGCCCCACCAAGAGGAATTGCACACGAGTCACAATTAGGTTTACTAGGGGGAACGTTTCGTCAACAAAGTGAAGAAGCAACCTAAAAGGAAACTGAAAAAAACATATGTATAAAAACAGAAGAAGGGAAAAGGAGCGGCAGTGAATATAAGAGGCAAAGAAGTAAACGATGATGAGCAGAAGGACAGTCAGGCACATGAGCGAGGGAGAGAAGGCTGCTTGGGATATCAAGACAAGCAGAGAAGGCAGCAAAACCAAAGGTGGGGATTCGAAGCTTAGCACACTCCAGTCGTAATCTGAAATCAGCGTGGGCAGCAGGCGGCCTGGCAGTTTCACTACACAAAACAGAACATCCACGCGCGTATTAATTCACGCAATTCCCGTAGCTGTTACCATATGGAAAGCGTGAATCGGTTATCCCAGTGAACGATCGTTGCATCTGTATTCCCATTGTGATAACTCCGATGAACATTCGTGGCACTGAACTTCCATGCAGCCTTGGGAGAGAGCAGCTGCCGGTGAGAATGCCAAGCACCAGGATACCAATCCGTTCCTGGTTCTTCTGCCTGTGGCTCTGGGCCTTCTCGCGATATGGAGCGTTAACAGGGTCTGGTGGTTCAACGGTGGCCAGGGTAACACAGGGATTCCTAGCACAGCTGTAAGCAGAAGACGCAGATGGCGACCTCTTGCTTATCCTAGACGACCTCCGACCCTGACCTGTCTGAACAGGGATGCCGAGGAGGTCGGAAGTCAAGAAACTTCCACCAAGAAGGTATAACTACAAGGTCAGGTTTTTAGAGATGAAGTATATTGAAAATATGTTGATAAATGAAGTATTAGAGAAATTAGATTAGTATTGAATTTGATTGAATACATTTGTTATTCAATTTGCAAAAAAAAGGTACTTTGATCAATAATTTAATTTGAAAAACTTCAAAGGATCTTGATTCTTATTATCGTAGCGTTATAACAATTTTCTTTACAGAATTTTGGCATTGCTTCTCTCTCCATACAGCACAAAATATTCAGATATGTTTTAGAAATATTACTAAAACATATCAATTTGCTCAGTACGTTTCAGCAATTTTTCAAAACTTATATAAATGGTTTGTGCTGTATGGGACGTTCATATTGGAAAGGGCACTTTACGAATTTTCATTACAACATCATTTCTGTTCTGTAGGATATTTATGAACGCTGACTGTACGGTTATTAGGAGATTTAATTAATTGAATATTAATATGTTCTATTCTACGTCTTTTTAAACAGCAAATTCGTTAGTATTCGTTAGACTGTTCTGTATCCATGCTTTAATATTTCGTGTATTCATTTCAATCGAATTTTTAGCTTACATCGACTCTCATTTTCGTAAAAGAATTTTATATAAGAAAAAATTTGTTTACATTTTCTCTTAAAAATTAGACATGGCATATGGAAAAACACTAGGAAAATACGTACACAGATACATATGGAGAGCAACTGATTAAACTATTGACTGTACAGACAACATGGCGCGTGATAAGATATAAAGCTTGAAAGCTACTTCCGGTTACTATACACAACTATTGTCAGCTAAATAAGAAGTAAAGTTGACTGATTCTTTGGTAAATAAGACACCAACAAAAATTATGAACTGTTCCATCACATTCAATGGCGCTGCTTTCTTAATTTATTTTTAACGATACAAAACATTTCAAACTTAACTGACGGTTCCATGAGGAACACGTATAATTTCGTAAATTGACGTTTCTAGGTTGGCGTTATATGTAAACGATATTGTAAGCTGACTTTCATCGCTTGCGCAATATACTGCTGCTTATAGAAAACGATGGAGTAACATAACTGCATAGAAAGTAATTTTAGCCAAGATAAATTTTATGGTTTAATTTGAAAAATATTTCGAAAACTTTTTTATGCTTTATAAATGACCATAAGCCAGATACCCAATACCAGATACCGTTTGTATATACACGATGTTCCATTTTTAATGAATCATTACAATATCTTACAAACCAAGTGTTCAATCGAAAAGAGTTTCCTATAAAAGTGGCACGGTTTCGAGGGGGAAACGTGGGGAAAATACGAGGGAAAATGTAGTATTCAGAATGGTGATGTAACAGCAAGAAACGCTTTTTTTTAATTTTAATCATATATTTCATTCATTGGTTAAAATCTGTAACTTTTAGAATAATCACTTGTCGACTAACTCAAAGGTTAATACACTATTTCCATCACTTGACGGGCTAAATTCAATCTCCAATATTTGTACAATTGTGCGATACGAGAATCTACGATCTGATACAAACTCAATACTTTTTCAAAAGTATTTACATATTTTATGCTGGAAATTAAGCAAAGACGTTGAGTTACCCGGTGCATCGTAGGTATCGCTAACAAATTTGTGTGACTTAATGTCTCTTCTTTGCTTCATTTTCAGCACAGAATGTAGATAGTTTTCGAGAAAAAAAAAGTTTATATGAGATCATAGGTTCTCGTACCGCTCAGTTGCACTGGATATTTGATATTAAATTTAATCTTCCAATTGAGGGAAACAGGGAAATCTTTGAGTTAGTAAAGAAGTGGTTCCTTTAAAAGTTATAAGTTTTCAACCAACAAACTTGCAAGAAAAAATAAATGATTCTATTTTAAAATAATCATTTCTTGCTTTAACATCATCATTCTAAATACTACATTTTTCCTCAAATTTTACCTACATTCCTCCCTTGAAATCGCTTCACTTTTATAGGAAACTTTTTTCGATTAAACCATTAATTTGTCAGATATTCTAATGAAACATTTAAAATGGGACATCTTGTGTGTGTGTGTGTGCGTGCGTGACGCGCGTGCGCGAGTGTGTATGTGTGTATCTCAATACTCCAAAAGAATACAAGAGTCACAGAGTTCTCCGAAACAGAGTGCAGAATGGTTGAAATTTGATGAACCAAAATAGGCACGGTTCGTAAAGTTTTAAAAGATGAAAGAGTTTAAGCTGTGCCATTTTTTTATGTATACCCGTATACCCGTATAGATGAATAAGATACATGTATTTTATTTGTATACAAAGAACCTTGTAATTGAAAAGTTTTTATCTATTACGTTGGCATGTCTGATAACACGAATTTGCCAGTTTGTTGAAACAGCTGATCGATGTTGAGCTTTTTCTTAATCCACAAGAGAGCGGATAATAGTCGATATTACAGAGACGTTGATTAATTAATTCTCATTTCTAAAATTTACAGTGTTTTAATCTTTGTTTCAAGTAATTGCAGTGATTACTTAGGTAAATCAACTAGTTTTATTCTAGTTATTCCGTTGATATTCTTTCGGAGTATTTATCATGTCTGTCGTAACCTATTACGGAAATACTGTAAAGTTAAATGATTTTATTCTGTTTGTATGAAGCATATTTTCAGAATTCTTAAAGAAATGTATAAATATGAATGAACTTTATATTTTTTATAATCAAATTTATTATTGTAAAATTTCAATATAATGCACTATTCCATTTTATTGATATTTATGTAATGTTATAACATAGATTATAATGGATAATTATATAACTAAATGATTCACTATATAGGTGACTTCAACGGACACCAAAGAAAGCGCAATGCCAGGGGGCCGCCGGAACCCTGGAGGCAGAGGTAATTCTGGAGGTCGAATACAATCTGGTATAAGCAATAATTCATCAGGAAATGGTAGCGCACCCAACAATTTGACTACAGCGGTCACTGAAGAAAAGAAATCTGGAGAATCTATTGGCAGTCGACCATTAGCCCCAAAACATGTTCCTATTCCTTCAGTTCCAGTAGACAGCCAATTGATGTTCGAAGCTCTGTCTTTGGCAGTCTCTGCGATAGCAGCTTCTCTTCAACTCCTTAACTTGTATAGGACAGTTTGGTGGTTGCCACAATCATACAATGAATATACAATGGTATTGTATAAAAAATTATATTTGAAAACTGATTCTATCTATACTTACGACTGAAAAAGAAATTTTCTTACAGAATTTTTATCTTGTGGACCCATACTTGCTCATATTCATTGCAACGATGCTTGCAAGGCGATTAATTTATGCACTGTTGCGCAGAATGATAGATACTTTCTCACCTGCCCGTTGGTTGCCTGCAGCACAAAGAATAATGAGGTTGCCATTATAGTATAATAAGTACTTAAGAATAACATAATTCATAAATACATGGAGCAGGAATGAACTGATTTTATTGCATTTTCAGGATATTCCTACTCGTGATTGTGATTGGAGTACTTTCTTGGTGTTTATATTACATGAGTGAACGACACAACACGATGAAGGTCTTCTATTTCTGCTATCCGTTCGTATTTTTTAAAAATACAATTAAAAATAGGAAAATCACCTGATATATAATGAATTATCCACGTGTTTTGGTTGTAATTACCACTTGTCGTCAGATTTATCCCATTACTTCCAGAAGTATTTCTGTCTACTTCCTGATGTTTGGTGTGAGCATTGGACCGTTCTTCGACATATCAACAGCGCCGCTTTACGTGAAAGAAGATCGCAAAACGAAATTCCTGCTCGGTAACGCCGTTGAAAGTTATCAACCACCTTGATGTTCCTGGCAGCTTGTAAAAGTTGATGAAGAATTTTTCATCCACGTACAGACAAGCCCTTGCACAACTGTTCCCTGAGTGCACCTGCCATCCGAGCTGAAGTGTCCAGCCTACGCTCCGACTTCAATCGCAGACTGAAACGTGCCTTATTCGCATCTTCGGGCACAGCTTACGTCTGCGGAATTGCACCGGTCATCTTTGTGCCGCCTCATCTGCACTTTAATGTCACCTGGGTCGTACAGCATATCGTGCTCTTCTGGCTTGGAAGGCTGAGCGCCCATTTTGCTCAGGCGTATCCAGTAAAGTAAGATTTATCAAATACATTCATCAGATCATTGATCACCTCAATTTCATGTATTAAAAATCAATATAATTATCGAAAACTTAATTTCTTTAGGTACTGTGACGTTCTGCATCGTGCTGCACTTCATTTGGGGAAATGGACCAAAGTTGAGGGCCGCAATAATCACATCCCTACGCAAATGTGGAATGATTCGATTCTCTGGCCTCATGGTTCCTTGGTAAAACATAATAAGGAACTTTACCGTTCCGAAGGACTCTGTACTGCGGCTGAACCAGGAAACTCGAGTCATCACAGATTTCATGTAAGATACGAGTGTAAATCAAATAAATTTAGAAACAAACATAACTTTTGTCTGACAGTTTGACATGTTTCAGGCTTTGTTTAGCAATCCTACTATGCTAATCTGCTCGCTCCTGGGATTTCAGCTTCTACTGGTTGCTGTACAGTTGATTATTTTACTAAGGACTATCGAGTGGTACCAGATACTCTCAATGACGCTTCTTTTGGTTACAAATTATTACACTCTCTTCAAGTTAGCCAGAGATTATCTGGTGTGTTGGAAGGTTTACAGGGCCGAACAGATTTTCCAGGAGAAAGCTCAGGCTTCCATGAATAGTGTTGCACAATAGACTGTTGAAAACTCTTTAGCTTGTAAGTATAACTTTGTGATGTTTTTGATCTTTTCTACTGCAAAATAAATTATTTCCTATGGATGTCATTGGTATTACTCATTATTTGCCTTATAATTTTATTTTAATATATTTTCTCAAAACTATAAAAAATATAGTAACAATAACAAATACATTCTAATAATATATTATTTGGGAATGGTAATCATTTCATGGTGTTAGTTATACCTAACCACACTTAAATTTAATCGTAATAAATACTATCCGATCTTGTATCGTGTCTATGAAGTACAACTTTCACGCCAAGCTTTCCGTAAGTCTTACAAAGTTTAAAAACAATAATGTATTCTATGAATCACATATAGAAATATTTGATTATAAAATGGCATGACAATTTGTACAGAAAAATTATAAAAAAAATTTCCTTGTCCCATGATAAAAGATATGAATATGAAATAAATGTGAATGTAGTAAATTAAGTCAACAAATTAAAAAAAGAAAACTCGCCAATGCAAGCACGTCTCTTATATACAAATATTATTAAAATATCTCACATATTTCATACTTCAATTAACTATTCAATTTCGCATAGAAATGAAATTCTAATGGATATTTACACTCCCAAACAAATAAGTAGCAGAATGGAGTTTGCATGAGTCTAAATTGTAAAGTGAAAGCTCTTTTCTATTAGAGATTTTAGGGCGTGCTGATAGAGAAATTTAAGAATCAAAGAGACATCTCTAATCTAAAATTTTCCTAAAAGATTACCAACATTTTCTTACAACTTTAACAATACCCCACTAATCTTCGATTTGTCATGTTGTCATCGGAAGAGATTTTTTCATTCGAATGGGTTAACGGACTACATTTAATGGTATTGTCATATTTCGAGGCAACCGAGCTGTCAATGATTCAGCCAAATTTTGTGGAAGTTCGTGCCATACATATTTTCCAATGATAGGAACTTCTTCCAATGGCGGTCTGAATGATACTAAAAGTGTGAAACAAAGTCCATCTCCACCTTCCCCGCCGCTAAATTCCACGGAGAATAAACCATGCGGCTTGTGTTGCGCAACGTTGTCTCCAAAAACTTCCTAATTGAAAAAGAAATCAAAATAATATAACCATTGGCCTTCATAGCTTGACTAATTAGTCATCACAGATTCCCACTTACCACCATGAATTTGTGTAGTGTCGAGTGAAGATTACGGTTTGGATTTATTTCACATATCGGCAAGTGAAGTGCAGTCTTTTCAGAAATCAAAACATGTAATCTATTCCTGTAATATAGGAAGCTTTTATGTAATCAAATATTAAAGCATGAAATGATTGTGCATATAAAATATTACTCACGTAGCTTTTTTTTTAATACAAACAATGAGTCGTAAGTACAGTTTTGTTGTAGGTTTGGTCATTGGTAATATACAAGGATGCCATGGTGCAGCAACACCTGTTAAATAGTCTCTGCCTCTCTGAATCAATGGAATGATGTCATTTGACCTCAATGAGAGATCTTCAACGTTTTTAACCCAACAAGCTTGTAAAGATTCACTGTTAGCTTGTTCCGGAGTCTTTAAAGTTCCTCCAGTTACATGTCCAGTCATAACAAACCGAAACCAAGAGCCACTTGCACATTCAACCATTATTAGAGTCGTTGGCTCCATTATCAGTCCTGTCTCCTCTAAAACTTCACGCTTTACAGCATCTACAAGGTTTTCATTCGGTTCTACCCGACCTGCAGGTAGGTACCATTTCCCTGCACAGGATGCCTTTGCTTCCTGCATCATTAATACTTCATGATTATCATTAAAGAGTACTGCAGCTACCACATAAGTTACTGTCTTATGGCAGATAGGAATGTAGGTTGAACTGGCAGTAGGCTGGATCCCTTTCGCCTCTAGGAGAAAAAGAAAAAAAACTGGAAAGTCTCACATAACTATATAGAAATATCCTAGAGTCTACTATACTGTCATACTATAGTTACACAGCCAAGCATTCCAATGTCAATATAATATGTATATGACAAATCACATTGTCTGTGAAAAGACAAAATGCAATATAATTCTACAGATTATGTATAATTTTTTAAAACAAATATTAAAATAGCATGTAGCATTGTTATGCTTGAGAGACTACAGAAAGAATTCAAGTACAGTTATAAGTAATGACACATGATATGAGTAATGCTATTTTGTTATTTAAGAAAGAATTTAATATTATTTAATAAATTATAATAAATCTGTGCTGTTAATGAAAAATGAAATAAATAGAGATATTAAATAATTACCGATGGCTTCGTTTTGTTGAGCTAAAGTGAAATCACAATACTCGTCGCTGTCGCTTAAAATTTGCCCATCCAGAACCAGGCGAATTTTATCTTCGATAGCGTCTGGCATCTTGTCTGCCTTTTTATCTAAGTTCTTAGTTGCAGTCGACCGGCCTTTCCTATGCAATTACAGTTATGAACCATAACTGTTGCGATACTCGTCAACGCACAACCCCCCCCCCCACCCCGCGCGTGTTTCTTTTGCAACGTCAAAATATTCACGGTGCGTTCGACGGCCTCTTCCTGCATTCCAGGACACCAAGATCTGACCAATCACAAGACGTTTTAGTCTTAAGAACGATTTATGTTCCTTTCCATTCACAGAAGAAAATACGATTCTGTCGGTAAGTTACCAACGAAAAGTTCGCGCAATCATTTGTTTGCTTGGAATCAAAAATATCAACAATTTCCACATAACGTAACCCCATTCTTAATTATTAACAAAATTTCTTTGATTAATCTTAACACTGTTGATATAATTCCTGAAGAATATGGATGATACTGGGGCTCCTAGATTAAGTAATATACACAGTAATAGTAGCTTTTAATTATACGTTAATGAAGGTCCGTTTGTTATGCAGAAGAGAATGAAGGATCCCGTTCGAATTCTCTACGTGAAAGAAGTCGTAATAAGGAACGTAAATCTAAGAGATCAACAAATAAAGGAAAAGACATTTCCACACTGAGTATGGCATTCGAAATATTGCTTTTAATTAGTTACTCTTATATGATGGATGAAATAACTATATATCAAATATTTTCAGAAAGAAGAATCAGTGTCCCTATAACGCCTCAAATGATTTATGATTCTATTAAGCAGTTGCAGACCAGACGATTATATGTTGATTTCTCATTAATTGTTGAACATTTGTGCCAGTATTATCCAATTGAAAATGATAAACGTATCCTGGTTCTTGAGTTGAAAGAAAAGCTTGATTGTGCTGTATTGGCTGGGCTTATTTCAAAGTGTGGAGAGGATAAGTACTGTTTATCAAATTTGCGTGAACAAGCCAATGCACATAAGACCGCACTAAGTGTTTTTTGGGAAAAATATTATCAAGTTAGCACTTCTTATATATTTCATAATGTAATAAATTGCGACATTGATAAGAAAATTAATACTTTCATAATAAAAATTCAAATGACTTTTAGAATGAGATGTTACCATTAAGAAAAAAAAGGAACACTGTGCATTCATCAAGACTGAGTTCCAACAACAATGAGAGTGATTATTCTAATAGTGATAGCAGCAGTTATTAATATTAGATTAAATTAAATATTTTGTATGGAGCTAGCAATGAAAACTACTAAAACATTTTTTGTTCAAAATTCACATAAGGTAGATAGCCCAGTCATTAGCCATGTACCAATTATCATCTATTGTGTTATAATACTATATATTTTGCTATAGTCAAAGCACACACTGACGATTACTGGCAAATGGCCAATGATTAGGCCATCCACTCCATGTGATTTATATAAAACAGAATTTATCTAACCATTACATATCTTTGTTAATTGTTCAGATATAACTTTTTATGGTGTAAAGGAATCTATAGAAGTTATATACTATTGCACAATGAAGAATTATATTCGCATGGCACTTAAGTAGTAGTAAGGTATTCACAGTACATACAGAAATTCTGCTAACTAGTCTGAACACTTTTCAGAAGACCGCAATTTTCCAATGATTGCATTTCTAGCAGCAAACTTGCAACTGTATGTCTCAGTTGATGAAATCGTGCTAAAGAGAGTTCAAAAATGTGACGTTCTCCAGTATTCAAAGTCCATTCCATCAGAATACTTGGTTCAAGTACTCGCGATAAAACACTGCACAATGAAAAAACTCTTAGGTTAATGTTGTGATTTTATAATATCATTGTTAAAGTATCTATGTAAGTGTATACCTTGAAGAAATGGTGATATCAACACGCCATTTGCAAGATTTTAATCTAGGGTAAAAGTTGGTCTCATTGATCAAACCATGAATTAATCCTGGTCTTCTTTGTCCATAAACAACAGTAGAGAGATCTTCTATACATTCAGGGGCCAATCTAAAGAATATCTACTTAGAAATAATATTCACCAAATATGAATGTTTGATGCTTATTTATAAGTTTTACTTACTTCAATTCTTGAAGGCACTGTTTAAATTCTGTGGGTTTTACAGATCCTGCTGTGGATCGCAAATGTACTCTTAGGATTGTTAAAATTGCAGCATACCACTCATCAACATTTTCTTGAGGAACATTATATTTTTCACTAATTCTTTCCAGAATACCAGGCTCAATGTGTTCCTGTTCAATAGCTTTTACAGCCACTGTAACAACATGTTAACACTTGTCAAAGCAAATCTAGAATCAGATTTCATAATAAAAATAATAGTGTTCTTTACTTACATTGTGTGAGGGGTCTAGCAATAATTTTTTTTAATTCAGCTAGGTACTTTATCTTATTAGCCAAAGATGAATGTACTTGCATTTGAAAGGTTGTCGACATTTTGAATCTATATAATCTAAATTCTTTTTTTTCTTTCACGAGAGTAAGATAAATGATATTAATGAACTACAATCTTTTTCAAACTTAATTTGCCACTGGTTGTTATTAGCGTTGACGTTTATCAAGTCTATGCGTTTATCATATGTCACTTTTTACCACGTGACAGCATAGCACTGTCGCACACAAAACTTGTGTAAGGTAATGTATGGCATAGACCAATCAGCATACTTCAATAACTACATTTACACGACGGTCTTCTAGGCCCGTTTTCTTCAGCACTTCTCGATGAAAACGGGCGTTAAAGTGGTTTAGTTAATACTGATCTAAAGGAACAGACAAATCATAGACATTTCTACCTGTAAGAAATATTTGTGATTGGTCAATTCCTTTAGATCCGTATTAATTAAACCGGTTTAAGCCCATCGTATAAACGGATCACGCCCGTTTTCTTCAACGCGGTTCAACGCGTAAAGTCGATTTAACTGTGCTATTAGCCAATAAGATACTTGTATTTTGAAGATAAAGGAGTTTATGCATTAAACTGCATTGAAGAAAACAAGCCTCCGTGACATAGTTTCTACCGTGCAGAATTTAAACAGAATTTAATAGCCTCATTGATCAATTCCATTCAACTCCTATACGTGATTGGTTAACTCTGTTTAAACTCTGCACCATGGAAACTAAGCAGATGATTTCAAAAGTTTTCGATAGCAGCATTTGAATGTGATTCAATAATTTTCAATTTTAAACATATTAATTTAATACATTCAGTGCTCATGGCCACTTGTACTGAATATGTTCCAAACTGGTACCAATACGTAAAGAAGAATAAATACGATGCTCATAATAAGCTATTAATGAGAATTTAATTGAAAATTGAGTCTTATTTGAGCATATAATAAACAAAAACTTTCATATCAATTGTCTATTAAATAAAAAATTCAGCAGCATAAGCTTCCTTTTACAATTTAGAATATTTAATGAACGAAATAATTGCTAGTCTTTTACCTAAGCTAATATTTCAGACGATATACAATTAAACACAGATGGAGTGACAGAGGAAGCGTGTTCAAAGAGTGAGGGAAAGCTATGAAAACAGCGAGTAACAGGTAGTGATCGGGTGATCCCTCTTTCATTCTTCTTTAGCTGGTTCAGCTTGTTATTTAGTGTCGAACGTATACGAATGTCTATAATATCTACAATTCTTGTACCAGTTTAGGCATTCTCGAATCTCTAATAATCAATTATCATAATTAATCCAGTGCCCTACGATACTCTGGAAATAATGTCTAAGATAATATTTATGGGCCACTTGTTATTTCTACTACTGACATTCATAGTGGTTGTTTTTAGTTATAATTATACCGAAATCGATCTGCCAGAAGATCAACTCAAATATTATTTCAATTCATTTCCCAAGTTAGCGGAAACTTGTCGCAATGACAGCTCGTGTCCATATAAGGTAAGGAATGCCTATTTGTTAATAGGTCGCTAAACAACCTACGCAAAATCTTACACAAATTTAATGCATTGGTCGTCTCTCTGTTTTTTTTTAATAGTTAAATAGAGTTCCTCTTACTATTCCTTTCATCATGTCTAGTATTATTATAATGTAGACATGCAACTTTTAATAGTAAATTCAGTCTTATATGTTCTTACAGAAATATTTAGATAGTAAAGCTTGCTGGGGATATGAAGAAGGTTGCAGGA